>JAWQUT010000011.1:2557775-2627647 GCA_033807755.1 Ellobium chinense | reverse complement strand
TAGAAGGATTTTAAAATCCATTTATTCTAACTCTACCAAATGAATGGAGAACTTGAATGTTTTTTTAATTTTTGATTTTTGTATGATTTTCCTACATTTACAACTTGATAAATCTGACAGAGATCAAGATACATAATTTTTGTTCTATACAAATGTCCTACATACATCTACAACAATTGTGTGCAAATTTCAGATCATTTGGATAGAAAATAAAAAAGTTACAGGGATTTTTCTGAGAAAAACATCAATTTCGAGAAAACGGACAAAAGAGAAGATAAAACGGTATCACCACTTTCTCCTTCACCGATAAGGTCTTCAGCCTTCCGTTTTTTTCATTTCTCTTGCATGATGAGGTGTAGATGTCTCTTGGTAACTTTCTTGTGAGGCATGATCGAAGTAAAAGTGCAAAAAACCAACAAAAATCAGTCCCTTGTCGTGTCAACTATGATCAACAGCAGTGTGCAGAACCTGTTTGTTTACAAACGGAAGTAGCCAGGTGCTAGTGTTTTCCGCTTGCGCAGCCAATCAACGCCGATTATTCATTGGGAATCACCGGCTGAAACGTCATAATACCATATATGGAATGAAGAGGTCAAAAACGGGGTTTGTTTGAAGAGGAAAAACGGGGTCTTTTTATAATAGAACTTTTCTATTTGTTTTACTGAAGAGTGCGCAAAATTTCGAATACCACAGTACCAAATTTGTTGTATCGATATCAGTTTTAAGCCCCGTTACTAAGGTCTTTATAGAGCGAAAACATGGAACCGCGTCCTGTTTTCAGTCATTGGATATGAGTACATGCCTCGCTAGTCATCAATTCTGGACCCTGAAATGCACGTTTTCATGTTTTTTTCTGTTGTTTCCCATAGAAAAATGGTCTAGGAAGCCGACTATGCATTTTTCTACATAGACCTAAATATTCGGATTTTCGACTTTATTTAGCCGCACATGCCCTTAACCATCCCTTTTTGAAATCAAGACCATATATTACCGGATCATAAGGAAGATTAAAGTTACCGTTTAGTGCAGTTTCATAACTGCATTCTGTGAATCTCATTTCTCCATGTCAACAGTTTCCAGAAATGCTATGTTATCCCACTTCGTAAATCGAGTTCCCAGCCAATCCATACTTTGGGTTTGGATTTTTTTTTGTTTTTCAAGTAATGCATTTTATTTTTCTTATTTGTCTAAGTTCTGCATTGTTCTAAGTTGTTGCGTTGTTTTTTTCCATGGTTATGGCTTATTGCAATTCCAGTGGCATAATACAGATTCTCATGTTTGTTTTACTGTGATGTTGCATCAGTTGATATGCCATTCTGTAATTTTAGAAGTTCTCTTATTGAAGAAGAAAAAAAAAGAACTTTAAAGGTTCCAATGTATGAGATACCCCAAATGTGGAGCTGATATGAAAACAAGTATTTGTAACGTGCAGCTAGTTTTTTATTGAACTTTTGAAACTGCGATTTATCAGGATTCTGCAGTAGCTGTTATTCTGCAGTATATTTGTTTTGATATCTTTGGTTCTGTTAGTACAAGTGAAGTGTTTGCATGCAAAGATCATACTGATTTGATTTTCAAATGAAGATGTGTTTTGTAGCTTACACTCATAAATGTAGTCAATTTATTTTGGTCATGTCAGTGATATTTGTTTTGTCATTGCTGTTCAGTAACTCGTTCTCCGTACGGTAACAGTCTGGTTTTCAGCAATCTTCTAAAAAGTGCACCCACAGGACTGTTCTGGTTTTTCAGCTCTATAGTTCTATTTGTGATATTCCACCCCATATATTTGTAACTTGTCTTCAAGGATACTCAGAAATCAAGATGGTGCCATGAACCTGACCAACTCGCAGAGAAATCCTCACATCTCCACAGTATATTCTTAAAGAATTACCACAATAGATTTTATCAATCTTATATACGCAGGTACATTTTTACGTCCACTTATTTGCTTTTATATTTAGTTGTATTTTTAAGTGTACAATTCAATAAACGTTTGAAGACAATTATGAAGCGTACCATTTTCCTTCAGAAAATAAAGAATGTTGGAAATATGTCTGAATGTTGAAAAAGTGTTAATAGTTGCAGGTATCAGGTGTTTCGAAGAGAATGTACAACATGGGTGCAGATGCCAGTGATGCTTGCACCTCCCCAATTCTTTCAACAGGAATGATGTAAGGGCCGTATTATTGCACAAATTCTTGCAGGAAGGAGACCTGCTCACGCAGTATAGATTATGGTATTTAGTTTAGTATTCTTTCGTTTGGAAGTTTGTATACATCACCACTCCGATTTTCCCCAACCCCTCCCTCACTTAAGTTGAGGTGAGTAGCATGCTTTCTGTAGAGATGGTAATTGACTTTAACTCTTGCTGTCAGTGCTTGTTGCAGTAACCTCTACAGTAGCTGACACATCTTTACCACTTCATCAAAGACCCACATACCTTTTACCAGCAGTAAACCTTCAGGGTAGTTTGATGTGAAGATGTCCCATCTGATTCAGGACTGAATATTGTGATTTGTTTCATTGCTGGTGAAATGTCAACCCAAACATAGACAAGCATCATGTCGACCATCATGTAACCAACAGTTTATCTACTTGCATACAAAAACAGAGAAAACGGTACATACAGTAAGCAACAATGTTTATTGGCTTTGAATCTGAATGTTCAAAGGTAATACAGCATGTTTATTTTATATATATATATGTATATACAAGAAAAGCACAACAAGTAGCATGAAATATCCTAAACAGTGTTACTTGTCACACATCCAACTCCTATTGGAACAACGAAATACAACACAAGAAGCTCTGATATGATGCTCTAGAGGGAACAAACAACAAAACCAAAGTGGCGGAAAGACTGGAAATGTGAAAAACAGACATTATTTGTGTTGGGCAGTGTTCAACATGTGGAGCCCTTTGAGGGGTATTGTGTCGCACAGCATACTGAGACTGCTGTCTGGCACTAAGCTTACCTCAGTCCACATCACCAAAATGAAACAGTCATGCAGACAAGTGAAAAGCCCTCTTGAAAACCGACACATGTCTGATTTGCAAGAACATTTTTCTCAAGCTGCACTTTTTGTCTGACTTGTGTGCCAAAGCATTCTGATTACAAAAGCATACAATATTATCAGCTTGTCACATCTTGTGAAAAACGCGGTGTGTTCCTTAAAATGTAGAAGCCTGCATTTCCCAGAGGGAAATTTCTGTGATCTTCTGGGCAAGACTGAAGTTTATTAATTTCAAGCAGAAATAGGGGAACCTAGTGTTACGACCATACATCAGATGGAGGTGAGGAGGGAATGAAATACAGAAAAGGTCCTCAACATATGTGCATACTGATTTCTCAACAAAATTTTCTGACTGACTGACAGGTGGTGAATTGAAAGAAGATTATACAATTTGGGAGCAAACACAAGTACGCTGTAAGATTTTAATACATGTATAGACAGCATGATTTTCCCTTCAAATCTTCCACTGGTACTTATGATGTTATGCTCTTAATGACCAATAGAGAGTTATGCATAGATCCAACTTCCAAATTTCATGTATAATACACCAAAATACACAGAAGAAACAAAACTGATGATTCACTCTGACACTACTGAGACATCAAATCAAAGGACAGAAATCTTATTTGTAGTGCTAGGAAATCATAAATTTCCATAGCTATAAAATTAAGAAATTATTGACAATCAGATTTTCCTGCACTAAATCTTGTCATAATTCTTTCATATCCATAGACCTAGCCATTAGGACTTGGGATCAGAACTATATAGAACAATGGAATCCAAGTATAAAACTCTGGCAGATACAGCACTGGGGATCTCTGTACATGATAATATCAGTTCTAAGACATGATATCCTGATGATGTGATAAATGTACAGTGGAGCATTGATAATACAAACATCTTGGGACCAACCAAAAGTGTACTTCTTAACAGAAATACATATTAATCATACACATATCCTTATATAAGCAAAAATCAGGACCAAAAATATTGTACTCAGTATCCATGCTTACGCACTCCACGTGTTGGTATTAAGTGTGCTCCACTGTAGTTTGAATGAAAAGAAGGTAGATCCACTGCATAAGTATTAGTTTCATCATCAGGTTGATATTCTGCAACCCAAGACCACATCAACTAAGAGATCTGCATTCAGATTACTCATCCCAAGATCTACTATATGACCTAAACAAAAATTAAAACTTAGGCTAGCTTAAGCAAAGCAAAACAATGCTAATAAAATGGGCCTAGGTGGTATATCTCCTCTGAATATGCCTGTCTCAAAGTTAATAATTGTCTCAAAAAGATTGATAACAACTCTCTCAATAAGGCTGTCAGACTTGTCATTTGCCCTTTGACCCACAATCAACAATTAATTTAGAGTGGGATCTGAAATCTTCGTTTGAGCAAATATTCCTTTCGAATATTACCATCATACTAGTTCCACTTTGAATACCCCAAAAATCAACAAACTTCTGAGTGACTGTTTTCAGAGTTATTATGTACATTCAACTTAATAATAGAAATATATTCCACAATTTCAAATACTGGTTTTTATTATGTTTCGGTGTTGTCAATGATCATGATATCAAAGTCTGAATACTGTGATACTCTCATAAATATGACCCAAATAATATCCCGAGGTTACAGAATATTATGCATTTCAATAACTTTAAGTTGCATTATATTTATCTAGGCAACACATCCAAAACAGATAAAACCTGTGAAATATATTATACACTGATTACATTTATCATTTCCACAAATCACTAATCAGAAAAACATTCATCATATCTTACATTGGGGCTGTTATGTTCTTTTTACCTAGAAAAATACCTTCCTAACTTATATGACAGCAAGGCAAAGGCATGCAAATTTTACCAAATTATGTTATAAACAATACTGAGGCTATAACCATTCTGTTTCTTACCAAGCAAAATATGACACTAAAGTACTGACAGGCATTAAAAAAGCCCCACTATTCTGCAAGGATGCAAAAACGTGGTCACATCCCCAGTTAAGTTTTCTTCAAATGGGGACAAACAGTAAAATTCAATTAATCACATCCATAAATTCAGAATCAAATGTTTGTTTACTGTAATTTGTTCCTATTGGCAATTTTGTTTCATCTAATTAAATGTCTGTAAACGTTTATTCCATAACTTTATTGGGTCCATTATGAATGGCTTCTCCTCTAGTAAGGAATGTTTTTTCGTAAAGCAGTGTGGCTGAAGTTATGCTTGGACTCAAGATCTACAGGTCGTCGGTTAGATTCCCAACCATGGGAACATTTCATTCATTTTCCTCCGTCCACTTGTCTATAAAATGGGTATCTGGCTATAGTCCGTTGAAGATATTGTCAGAAAGCTAGTGATCAGTGCCTATAAATGGCAGTGGCATTGTATGTTCCCTTGGAGGGAGGAGGGTTGAGAATGTCCTAGAGTGATCAGGCTTGTTAGGGTAATAATAGTGTGAAGTCGCAGCTTGAATATGAGACTTATAAACCACATTATTATTATTTTATGCCAGTCAGTATATGATACACAAAATACATTCATTAAAACTACTATCATCTGTGTCAACCACTGTGGCTAACTAGGGAGAAGGGAGGCTTCATGCTGGCCTCTTTTCACATCATATAAAAGTTGAGGCAAAACTGTTCTGCATGGAGCATTCCCTCACATTATGCATGTGGTGTATGTTGTATGGCACACTATGGACAAATAATATGAAACAATGAATGCATACTAGCAGTGAGATGTACTGTTGGAGAGGTACCCTCACTGTGTCCAATTACCCTCAGCATGTTCTTCTGAGCCTATCCATTCTGAACTAGTGTGACCCAAATCATGTCAAACTATGCAGATTCCATGTTAAAAGCATTTCTCTTCATATAATATTACAATTTCTCAAGTGTAACAAATGATAACAGTCTATCCCACAATTCCTTGGCACTCATACTAATACCAGCATTCACTGACCCAGTTCATCTTTGTGACTGCATGGTGGCTAGTAATGACACAGTAAGATCACCAGACTCACAACTACACTGAGCAAAGGAAAATGATAAAACTAAACATGAAAAACACAGAGAGCGAAAGATTACATGATGCAAAGGCACTGAAAAAAAACTGCTGAACTCATTCTCAAACATCACTCATTCAAAACTTTTGTTAATTGCAGAGGCTAAGTTTCAGGGTGATACTGTTTTACGTATACTTTTCAACATTCTGCCATCCCTGCTAAATGTGCCACTTTGTCACAAGAAGTCATCCACACCAACAAAAAATGGCCTTTTCAATTGCCGGCATGCTCTTTGATCAATGATGGCATAAGTACAATGCATATTTAATTTCTATTCTCATCTCCCCTCTCTACCCAAAATCATTGGCTAAAATCCCGTTTTTCTTGTCTCCTGAACCAGAAACTACGGTATTGATAATTTGTTGCTGTGGATAACCATATGAAATTGTCTTTTCTCAGGGACATTAATTTTCAAGTGTCACTGAATGCTCATTAATTGTCCTGTACCAGATGAAATGCTCACCCTGTCATAAAGCTTTTCTGAATATCAAAATATTTTCACCTCCCATTGCTCCATTTACACAGTTGCAAAAGAAAACATATATCCAGCAGAGTAAAAAGCTTCTAAGACAAGACACATTAAAGTGGAGGGACTGGGAGCTCTGTGAATCATATGCATAACCACATACCAGTTTCATTCTTAAGATTCTATTTTCTGACTCAAAAGAACATTGATGTGTAATGCAAAACCAGCAATGCTACCAAATGTTTTGGAGTCCTAGTATTTTGTTATATTTTATTATCCTTATTATGAAATGCAACTTGCATCCATCGAATAAAATTTCCAAATTCCCTATCGTTTCTCAGATTAAACAATAGTGTCTCTCTTTCACTTGTAATTACTCAGCCCTCATTTATTCAACTCAAAACCATACAAAGGCTTGTTATTCTTCTAAGCTGTTATTCTACTAACCAATCATAGCTTGATCTTGGTGACACATCATCTTGGTTGCAGTGGTATGAACTTGACTGAGGCTGGTAAAACCCTTTTAACTTACTATAGAAATATGCTTAATATAAAATAATTTAGCAGGTGGTTCTCAAAAAGTTTATATCAAGCTTGTTCAAGTATGTTACCATTTGTGTCATGAATAAAATGACTGGGCACTTCTTTCATCTCAGAACAAAGCTTTATTATTTACTGAAATAATTCTGAGGAAAGGGCAATATTTTGGGTGTATAAGTGATCAAGAGTTTTTCATCAAACAACTACAGTGTAGTCACTCTTCACTGGGTAATATCAAGAGTCAAAGGTGTGAGAAGTCTATGTGTAAGTACAATAACTCCTGCCTTTCCCTATTGCAACTGAATACCAGCAAATAAGCCTGCAATTAGTTGGACCACCCCATCATTAATATATACTGTAGTCTTAAAAAATTGATCTTCTCCATGTAACCAACAGAAAATGTTCTGACACCATCGGGTATAAATGGTATGTGGCTACTCATATACAAAAAAGCTGGCAAGTGAACAAAACATAGAAAAAATATTAAAATGGACAGCAATGATAATGGATCATTTCTCTAATGATAGATGACCTAGAGTGACTGGAAAAACACAAAATAAGAAAGTTCAAAGTGTTCACATGAAGGCAATGAAATTAAATGAAAGTCTGTGATTAATATCATACAATACAAATTCATCCATTCTCCCAGCACTAATTGATAAGTAGAAAAGTAACAGGCTTAAAAAAATACTTTGCCAAGCATGTCAAATAACCAAAATATACTGTATATCTGTCTGAGAAGGAGCTGGTCATATGGTCATGAAACAGCGCTAACTCAATAATAAATACATGTCTGGAAATATGCTGACATCAGCCTCCGCCCCTGGGCAACTTAAGTTGATGTGCTAGACTTCAATGTTGACAATCTATGGAAGAATATCTCCTGTCACAGCAATCATTTAAGAACAGTACTGAGAACTGTTCACTGGATGATTATCAGCAAAATGGATGCTGCAACCCATCTCTCTTCTGTCAACACAAGCCCTGTTGCCACACAACCTAATGTCAGTATACATGCAAGTCGATGTGAGCCATGCATTTTACTGCCATTATTAATGTTGTTTAGGTCACAAATAACTTTGGGCCACAACATCTTGCAGGTCCAAGAGATATATTTCAGGGATACAGTCATCAAATAATATGTATTCTTATACTGTCAACAAATTCCTAACATGGAGTTCGCTCCATTACTTTATTACATAAAGGCTGCAAATCATCAAAAAAATCAAGCACAAAAAGCCTATCCACCTGTTGTTCTTTCAACAAAAATACAAAAAAAAAAGGCAAGTCAGAGATAAATCATAAATACAAGATTAAACTGTGAGAAAATGATGCAAATTTTGAAACTGTGAGTAACCAAGTCTGGTTATCTAAAATGTTGTGTACTAAATAGTACCATTAGCAAAGTTAAAAAGAAATCAAATTACAAAGACCATGGACTCTTATGGTCCTTTATTAGGAAGAAAATCACTGAAATAAAGCAATAGTTTCTCGTCCAGCAATAATCAAACATAATAATAACAAACCTTGAGTGTTGGAAGTGGCTAAGAGACACTGTCATTATCTCTTGGATGCTAACAATGCAAGATATTTACAACAATACAATCAAAGACTAGCAAAGCCACCCTGGCTTACATGTGCACAATTCTTGCTCACCATGTCAGCAAAACATATACATAATGGTTTTTTCATGAAAGCCTCCTCCATCACAATTCCTTGAAAACAAATAGAGATGTGAACCGTGATACCTCATTTGACACACAGTGGTTTTGAGTTTAACACGGACAGATATTCATGACAGATGCACACTGCTCACGTGGTAACAGATGCAAAAATAAAGAGCAAAGGTTACACTGTGAGTTTCAAGCTTCTCCATCATAGCATACATGGGCAAGAATATCCTAATTGGCTGAATGTGATTCTAGCTTTGTGAAATCATGCAACTAAACTAATTCTTTATGGTCTAATAGTATTGGAACAAGAAAGCACTATTGTTTAAGCTTTTATATTTTCTGGAAGATAAAACTTAACACTGCTTAACCAAACACAAAATTTTATGAATATCAAAGGCATGACAAGGAATGAAAGCAATTAACTTTGTCCTTGATAATTTAAAAAAAAAAAAATGTTCTATCAAAAATCCCCAACTTCAGCCACAGTGATGTTACTCTCAGGAGAAGTATCACTGCTTAAAACAAGATGACATCATAGTATTATCCAAATTTTCTGAGCGTCATAACCTCATTTTTAATAAAAGGCATACACTTGAAAATTAAATTACATTATGGTTGGCCAAAAAAAAAATAATGCTTTGTTCATCTATGCAGCTGGCTCATACAACATGAATTAGTTGCCTTCAAAATGTATCGGTTACCAGTGAAGTGGTAAAGCATGGTGTGAATCCAAACATGATTATGAACCTCCATTATGTGTACAAGTTCTATCCTTAAGCACTTCTTCACCCATGTCTGCAAGACCTTGAGGAGCTGAAGGGCTGAATGGCTAATGGCAACAGTAAACTCCCAAGAAGATTTCAACAACAGAGAGGAAAACCCTGGACAGGCACTGCGCAAATGTCAGGGACAAACCACACAAGAGTCAAGCTTAACACTGAGAGAATCTGTCTGGTTTACTACTTTGGTTCTCGGGACCTCCCACATGGAGGAGTGAGTAACCAATATCAGAACAAATCCACTGCTGGGAGCAAAACTGTACGATCTCCATACAGTGTAGAGTTGAGTCACGAAATAATTCATAGTGCTGAAAATGTCAACACTTTTAGCTTGTTTCCCTTCATTGCTCAGCTTGCTACCAATGAGGATGGTTGAAGAAAATGAAATTAAAGACTCCAATTCTACACTGTCTTAAAACAATGCATGTTCACTCTCAGCAGCAGAAAAGTAAAATCACAGCTGTGTCTAGCTTGGAGCAAAAGTCTACGTCTTCTCATTCTTCTCCACTGGGAATCCACTTGGTTTAGCAAATTTCTCTGCATGGATGCGAGGTTTCTGAAAGGCAAAACCAGAATCAATAAATCCTCAATACTTTGCCTCTTTCTAGCTATAAAATGCCTTGGCTGTCTATCATAAAATGTATCTACAGTCCCCACTTTTTTCTACTTACAGCATCACACAATCTGTGCAAAAGTAACAATGAAGATCAACTAACAGCCTGTGCCTTCTGAACTAACTTGATAAACAGCTTATTTTGAGGTTCATCTTGGTGAAAGAAGAAAGCATTGTTCCTATTTAATCCAATGGCTGCCAGTATTTAGTATACAATAATAAACATTCATGAATAAGACTTTCAACAAGATTTTTTTCTAGGACCTTTTAAAACCTACCTGACTATTTGGATTTGTGGAGGCTCCCATTTGTCCAAACACTGGTGGTGAAGTTCCTGGCCCAACAAAGGCACTGGGGTGGTGTGAAATTGGCCCATGGGAGTGAGGCATCATTGGGTGCCCATGAGTCATGCTAGGGGGCTGAGCAGGAGGGTGGAATGGCTGGCCAGTTGGAGGGCGGCGCATGGGGCTTGGAGGGCTCTTGGCGGCCACATAGGTCAAACCTGCAGGAAAGTACACAACTAGAGTACAGACCATTGGAGTCATATCTTGACATGAATAAAGAACTGTGTTACTGTGACAGGGGCTTTCTGATAAAAAGTTTGCCCTCTGAAATTTTCAGCCAGTTGTGATGACAAGCTTTTTCTCTACTGAAATGATGGCCCTAAGTTGTCTTGCAATCTTTTTATTTTGATAAGCCTGTTGCAATAAGAACAAAAAAACCATGGTCACTGATAGTGACGTGAGATCTTGCAACTGTTACCCCCACCATCTAAAACAATGGAAATTTACCACAAAGTCCCTGTCTGCATTTTTATAAAACGTTTATGAACGCATCTCTTTGACATACAATACATCTGTGTGATTCTCCTGCCATAAAACCAATGCAGACAGTGAACAAGGCTAAGTTGTCAAAAAAATTTCATAATATTACACAGATTTCTTAAACTGGCATCTGATCTCATGGGCTTGATCTGAAAATGCAGACAGTGAACAGGGTGAGTTGTCATAAAATCTCATAAAATTACAGAATTCTTAACTTGGCATCTGATCTAGTGGGCTTGATCTGAAAATGCTTCTTTTCTCCATATACCAAAGGCAAACATGAAAAAAATTTGGAGAAAGAGCTTTTACGTCCTCAGGACCATTTGTTTGGAATAAACTGCCTAAAAATATTCGTAAAGAATATAGTCAGAGTACTTTTAAGAAACTTCTCAAAACACATTTGTTCAAACAATATCTTGATTGACCATGACAGTCTGTGAAACCAAATGTTTTTTTTTTTGTTCTTTATTTATATCTATATTGCAGTATATGTGTACAGAGTGTAGTATGCTTGGGTGTGTGAGCTGAATATTATATAATCTTATTTACTTCTCTATGTAAAGCATCCAGAGCTTGTATCTACAGGGATGAGAGCTATATAAATGCTATGTACAGTGGAACCCGCTTAAACGAGACACGCGAGAGCGGGACGCCTGCTTAAGTGAGACGAATGCATGGGAAACGGAATTTTTGCTATTTAAATCTATACATGTGAGCGAGACGGCACCCCGCTTAAGCGAGACGACTTGGAGCCAGATCTCCGTAATATACACGCTGTTTTTGACAGGAATGCTGCAAATTGTCACTATCGTACTATGTCTCAGTGCTTGTTTACCTGTGCCAATCAGCTGAAAACCTGAGAGCTACAAAGAAGCTTGTACCGATGGCCCTGATTGCCCCCCTTACGTTACGTGAGAAGTGATTGACACTACCTCCCCATAGCCTTCTGTCAGGCAGTTGACCCTTCGGCGCACGCATGGATGAATCAGAGCGGACATCCTAGCCGCTGGTCATTTAATCCGCGCAAGCATCAACGGATCAAGATTAAGTAAGCCCCGCCCCCTGTCAGCCACACTTTATCCTTTCTTCAGCTTAGGCAGTGATTGACACTTACAAGCCTTACCTGCGCTATTGCACAACACTCAGCCTGGGTGTCGTTCACATAGGCATGACCATCATTCGTGTTGCGTAAAAGCTATATGACACACGCCGCTCGCGTCGCGCTCTGGCCATATGTGGAGCGAGAAGTGTGACGCTTATCTTTTGCCGGTGTTTACGATCATGTATATTTGATCCCAAATTATTTCTGATCACTTGAATGGGGGCCGGCGAACATCTCGACTTCAGAGATGTTAGATCTTTCATATTCTCTCCAGTTTTATTTTAACATGTATTATTTCTCTCCCTCTGATGTAGACATGTCTCGGTCTTTAAAAGAAATTGTTTTTTTTATTTTCAAAGAAGAATGGTGAGAAGGCTTAGGTGCTTTTTTGAAACCAACCAAAAACTCCGTTCCCCTCAAAGAATGACTAATAATAATAATATGCTCTGCAAGTCTACTGAAAATGCAGTTAGGCTGCAATAAGTATATTTTAAACTGCACAGATACAATTTAAATTTGACTCCGTTGTCACACCTCACTAACAACAAGTAATGATATCCCTTAACTTGAAAGAAACGCACAAACTAGCTAAGAAATCACTTTATAATGGATTGTCCGCCTAGGCGGGACGCCCGCTTAAGAGGGACAATTCGTCGGGAACGGAGCCGTCCCGCTTAAGCGGGTTCCACTGTATTATTATTATTATTAATATATTCTCCATTACATACAGTCTCATGGCAACCTCAAACAAGTTAGCTATAAACTGAAGTGGATACTTTGAAACCAGGTATGTCAGTGCGTTCACACAGGATACTGTGAGGTGACACTGCTGGTTGCTCTACCATTGCAAACTGGTAGCTGGCTGTTTACTTACTTGGTGAGATGGACCTAGGGGCACTGCTGTTGTAGGGGATAGGACTGGATGCAGTACGGCCTTTCACGATGTGACTGCTGGATGCAGCTTCCTGCTGCTTGGCAATCTCGTTGAAGTGTCTACAACAAATGGACATTTTTTTCAGTACTTCTTGTTATGTCAAAATTATATCTTTTTGCTTGAGGATGCTTTCATGTAAATTTATATTCACAAAAGCTAATAAATCTTTCCTGCAATATATTTACATTCATGAATGCTTTATGACATCTTTTCAAACTGTCCCTCACATTATCATGCATGTCAGAAATCAAAAGACTATGAATATAACTATTTTCACCTTTTCTGTTTACACTTACAGCGTAACTTCTGAAAACTTCTCCAGTCCATGATGCATATAATGTAATAATGCAGGTTTCAGGGACAGCTCTTTCAGAATGGAAAATTGTTTCGGTAGCAACGATTTTCAGCTCCATGGCCACAATTTTTGGAAGCCTGCTGATATCTTCTTTTCGCTGAGCATAACAAATTGCTAACATCACCAACAAGAAGAGCTTTTGCCTCAGACATTTCTTTCTAGCTCTTTCCTGGAAGGCTGAAGAAATTCTGCCCAAGATGAAATGTACTATAATTTCAGAAAACATGTTTTAAGTGAAACTTTTCCAAAGCCTGGGTCTTGAAGCTAAAACAAATTTATAAAGTGATGATTTACAACTCTGCAATTCTATTTAACAAGTGCCTCATATTTATTTGACCCACAAACAAACAAATGACGTTATTAATATAACATAAATGAATCTTCAAATGGTGATACATAGAAACCAACTGGTTTGTCACTCTACTATGACCCTGACTCAGAATTTGGCAAAGTCCCAAGTGCCAACAAGTTTTCACCTTTCATCATCCATCTCCAGGCTAGACTCTGACTCAGAAAGGTGTCGACACAGACTCTCCCTTCTCTCCATCTCTAGCTGAAGCCTGCGCTGAAGCCTTAAATTCTCTTCCCTGATGTGCCTTTCTTCTTGAGCATATTGTGCCATTTTCTCTGCATCTGATAGAGATCATTAAGCAATAGGTTAGACCAGATAAAGTGACTGAGATGAAAGACTCATATTACAGTGCCGTTAAGCTGGACAGCACTAAGTTAATGCAAATAGAACTGTAGCAAATCATTAGCTTTTTTCACAAGACTGAAGTTCTCTGCAAGGTTTGGCTTTATCATTTTGCTCATCCTCTTTATCATCTTAAATCATATGAAACAGCAGCTTCTATAAAAGGGAAACTGTGTGCTTTACGTTGTCAATTTTCAGTGGTGGATATATCAGAGCTAACCTGAATTCAAAATAAACATGGGTAACAAAAGTCTGCTTTTCTATGATTTAACATCTGTTTTACATCTCTGTTGTCAGTGATCAACATGGCTTCTTAAAATTAGGATTTTACCAGGTCATGGAATATAAAGAAAACATATGAACAATGCTGTTGTTCTCAGATATGGTGTTTGACAACAATCATTTTTTTAAACCAGAAATCCATTATAACAGGAGCCAGTTTCATTCCTGTTACAAACTTTATGTGTGCAATGATCAGGAATGCCAATGCCAGACCCAAAAAAATCCTGAAATTTGCTCGAGTGTGAGGCGTATCGACATTTGCGACAGAAGCCAACCCAACTGTTGTGCTTTTAATTCTGGATCATTTTCCACAATTTTAAGGCACTAAAGTAAACATTAAAACCAAACAAAATTTAAAGGACAGTCAATTTTAGAATTGTGACTACATAACCCAAATTTCTCCTGCACAGATAAAGTATATATAAATAAATATACCTACATACAGCAAGGAATAGCCTATGTACCACAGATGTGGATTGGGTTTCTCATAAATTGTTCATTGATCATTGTTCAGGGTTGCAACATCACTGCACTCCGGGCAATCCGATCTGTTCTCATAAATAAACTTGTTAAGCCATAGTCAGGAGTGGGAGAGAACTGCAAACTGTCACTTAAGATAAAAATCTAATTCTTCATTTCATAATTACACTTCAGAATACATCACCGTGAAATTTAAACAAGGTGTAGACTAGACTACATTATGTTACCATCTCTTTAACCATAACGCAAATTTATTGTCATCTCTTATTTCGTCCCGATAAAATATGCACAAATGACTAGTGCTCTGACTTGCAGAGTTCAGACTGAGCTGGATTCAATGGTTCACGCCAAGTTTACAAAAAAAGCTGCTGAAGGCTTGGCTGCATTCTTTTTCTCTTTAATGTCCTTGAAACTCGCTGGACTCCTACTGTTACGATGTGACAATTCCTTGAAGCATGAAGCGTAAGTGCCTTCTATCCCGGTGTGCCGTGATTTATTATTGCACAGTGCGCACCACGTGTATCCATCTTCTTTCAGCTTACGGATGTAATCAGATTTATAATAATAAATAATAATTTATAGAAAACAGTGGATTCTAAGTAGGACTGTTGATTTTACATCACTGTCTTTTCTTGAATGATGCCCAAGCGCACTGTTTACACTTTCCGCGAGTTCGAGTGCTAAATATAGCACCAGCATCCCTCTGACCTCGTTAGAGGCGTCTGCGTGCGCATTCAGGAAGTTTGTAAAATATCTAACTTCTGGCTTTCGTGCTATTCGTCCTTCGCATATTTCATTTTCATGAATATTATCCGGATAATGCTGAATTTCTTTTCTCCGCCACTCAAAACGCTGAAATTTCCAGATTTTCTCGCTCGCTGCTCAAAAACGCCAAAATACGCCCAAAAATCCGGAAATCCGGATAATTGGCATCCCTGAATGATATACTCACGTTCCAGTTGGGCACATCTAAGCTGATCTTTCAGCCTGTTGACCTCTGACCTGAGGCTGTCAATATGCTGCACCAGATTAGCAGCAGTGTCTCCATTATTGATGTCTCTTGGGCTAGGAGGGGCAGAGACAGGCTGGTCAAGTTTTTCCTGCAGCAGTCTGTCAGAGAGAATGGTAAAATTAAATATTCTGCAGCTTTCAATCTAAAACTGTTGCTCAAGAAACTCCATTGCCTCAGAACCTTGCACAAAGTCAACCAATTCATAAGGAAACAAAACTGTGGACCTTTGACTCACTTTTAGGGCTTAATTAAACACTATTATTAATGCTTTATGAGCTTGGATTTTCATTTCAAACTATAATGCATTACAGTTGTATAGTTATATCAACCCAATACCACAACATCAAAGCCACACTAAATGAATGGACATTTACTTCTCCTCCACTTCTTCCCTTGCATCCAAGTATTTCACAATGCATAAGGGATCATACCCAGCCGGTTATCTATGTGGGCAGCCTTCACCTGATTTTGTGTTTCAATGCAGACACTATAAGTTACAGTAAGCAAAGCCTCACCTTTTCTCAGCCTCTAGTTTGTCCATTCGCTTCCAAAGCCGATTCACCAGAGACTCTTGTTCTTGCTCCAAAGAATTCTCAAGCTCCACTTTCTCCCTTCTCAACTGTGATTGGAGAATTACAGAGATAAAACATTTATTTCAAGGAACTGATGTTCACATATCTACTTCCTTATTGCAACTGTCCCAGAGTGGGGATAAATTATTCATCCATGAGACTGGAAGGCAAGAGTCACAGACAAGGGATGAAGACAAGGGATGAAAAGAAATCCAGTTTTCAGCATGATGTATTAAAGATAGAACAAAATAGAAACAAAATTTGAGAAACAAATTGGTTATGAAGCTACATTACACTTTATAGATTTACCTTATGTTTTGTGTGAAAGATAACGGATCACACAATGTCAAGCTTTCTCTGCACCCATAATCTCACCTGTTCAAGAGTCTGTTGCTTGTTGTATGTGTCAGCCTCCAACTTCTCAATCTTCCTCATGAGCTTGTTGATTTGACATTCTTGTTCTTTCTCCAGGGTCTCCTCTAATTCGATCTTTTCTTGACGCAACTGGAGGGAGAGATCATTGGACTTTAATGAAGGGCAAGTTCATTGCATGTTCAGACGCTGCTATAATTGCTCTTTCAGGCTTTCCCAGGTTATGTAGTGAACAACAAAGTTTACCTAAGTATAGCAATGCCAATCGGCTGCTGAGCCGTAGCCTAATTTGGGTGTTCCACGGGGCCATATTTTTGGCAGCCTCAAATCGCAAGGCCAGCGTTTTCTATGAGTCGGTACAGGGTTTCTACTGTATGAAAATTGATGCAACTTGGCAACCAATGAGATGAAAGGTCACTCTAACCACATGGGAACGTACAAATTTCTGTGAGTTACAGAACCGGTAAATTCATTTGGAGTTTTGCAAAATTCGTGGTGGCATTTGCAAATTAAGAGGAGCAGCAACTTGTACGCCTACAAGGAAAGTGTTTCACCTTTCTTCTTAACTATGTTAAAATATCAAAGTCCTATGTTTAGTACTATTTACATACACGTTTAAAATACCAACCCACCACCGATTAAAACAGTACCGGTAAATGATATGCCATTGCTTTAGACCTAGCGAATGGGTCATGGTGACGTAGGGCATGTGCCGGGCGCATGATCGCTTTGCGCAATATGATTGGCTTCCTAAAATAACTTCTCCCCAAGGTCAGGCATGTGCCGGCATTCGCGGAATGTGATTGACTTTCTGAGAATAGCTTCTTATCTTCTGCCCAAGGTTAGTCTACTTTGTTTACATTCTGTGTTTCTTTGTTTGTTCCAAAAAGGGGGAATGGCTTAATACTTGTTGCAAATTCAATGTGACTATTTATTATTTGTGGGTTATTGGGGTCACATGCCATTCAGTTATGCAAGCTTTATACATATTGCCTTTAATATCAGAAGAGAGCAATCTAAATAATAGCAAAAGCGAAATTGTGGAGTTTGATATAGCAAGCTTCTTTAACCTTGGAACCTACACCGCAAATGAAGGTAGGCTCGCCAACATTCCTTTCACAGGCTCAAAGGAACTCTCAATAGTAGTATAGATCTAGTATTAGTAGTAGTTCGAGTTTTCGTTTTACTGGGCCACTGACACATAAAGGTCATTTAGGTCAAGTAGATCTAGTAGTAATACCTGTACCGTCGTGTACTGCTTGTTTTCTTGTTTTTATCAGCATTTGTTTGTTCTAAGTCATGGATTTTATTATCAAGCTATTGATTTGGAGGAGAAATGCAAAATATTGACGGTTTGTTAACTTTGCCTTTGGTTGATGATAGATGTAGTTACTAGTTATTCATTTTTCGTGAATACGAAGTCAGACTCGTCATGTAGTAACTCGATCTTAGCTCCTTTCCTCTTTGATAGATGCACTCACAATGGTCGCACACACTTTGAGAACAAAATACACTTCACCCACAAACTTGACAAATGAAATTGTGTTGAAATTTCATAAGAACACATCAAAACTTCCCTCGCTGACCTCAGCCATCTGCTTATTGACATGGATGGAAGAAAACTAGCTGACCCCAAAGTGTTGAGATCAAAATTATTCGCCCTGTACAAGAAGGCTGCACGGTTGCATGGTGAGGTTTTAGAGATGTGCAAAAAAGCATTCACTCTCCCAGTTCACCAACAATCAACTAATACTGAAACAACCCTTGTTTCTACCTCAGTATGTCCTGAACATGCAGTGTCTTCCCCACCTTCGCTCCCTCAATCAACTCCATCAAGATCCAAGAAATTTAATACCCCCTCAAAGAAATCCAATGCAATGATCCATAACTTGTGATGAAGTAAACTGATTTGGGCAAGAATGAAAAATCTTCCTCCACCAATTTTCAGCAATGTATGCATCACCCATGATGTGAGCATCCCTTGATGCGACTTCCGAGCATGGGTAAATATGTATGAATATGAAGATTTTAAGCCAGTTTTCTTTTCTCACATTAAAACTTCCATATTTTTAAAAACTTTTAGGTTGCCAAGCTGATCAAGATATGTTGATCTATAGCAAAGTTATGAACGATTTTGTCTCAAAATGTCAAAAAAAGAGATCCACATTTTGGGAGTTTTTTTCTTAAATATAATTATTGATCTCCATTTTTTTTCCACAAAAAAATGGCCGTAACTTTTTTATTTACTGATGGATTTTAAAACTTCAAAAAGTACATTGCTCAGCTTGGATAGAGCTTTCAATTGAGCCTGGTTTTAAGATATTTGTTTTAAATAAACATTTTGGATTGTCACTGCTACTAGGTTCAAAAATGCAGCCATGGTATGTTCAACTATCACTGCATTTCAAATTTAGAAAATAATATCTCAATAGCTCTTACAACTGCAGAAATTTATCTGGGGATTGTTCACTGAACATCCTGGATTACCTGATTTATACTAGCTAAGTTATGAAAAAAAAAAAAAAAAAAAGTTTGTGAGGGTGCAGATTCATATACCCATTATAATAGATATTAAACCTTCCCACGAATACAGCTTGAACAAGCGTGGATATTTATCCCCAAAATCCTGTATCTTTTGGCACAGTTACTTCACAAGGGACACAAAATTAGGTCAATAATACCCATGAGTCACATTAGGTAGGTAAGCGATAAGAATTGTTAAAAAAAACAACCTTCCATTCAAACTGGGGGGACTTGTTCAGTCTGCTTCATGCTAGCTGTAAGAATTATCATGGAATACTATATAATCTGAAGAACGGACCTGGGCTGGTGAAGATAATCCATCAAGCACAGAGCTGTCTGTAGAATACTCCATATCTTGTTTTATAATTCACATTCAATGCCGTTAGAATGTTTCTTACCTGATAGAGTTTACGAGAAAGATCATTTGTAAGGTACTCTTCTTCTTGTTCATAGTTCATTGCCAACATCTCTTTCTCCTTCTTGAGGGACTGAATCTTTTTCAGAAGCGTGTTGCTAATAAATTCTTCCTCTTGCTCAGCTTTTGCTTGCTGCATAGAAAATAAAATGTATTGAAATGTTTAAAAACGATTAAAAAAAGACATATTGTTCAAATCGCTCTAAGCTCATTCACAACTAGAATCAACTATTCCACAAATCTGATCTCAGATTTAATGTCCATTTGCCTAATTATCTTACGGTCATGGGTTTTGGTAGCATTTATTCAAAGAAAGAGCTGTGTAGTAACAATAAGATTTCATAATTTCAGATCTCATGTACCTATATATTCACTGATTAATAGTATATAACCTGAACTCCATATTTTACTAAACAAATCCAACTTTACTGACTTGGACCCATGAGGTCCCATACCATACCCGACAATCTGCAATCTCAACAAAATTATAAACAAATCCCCTGGAATCCAAGTTCTTATAAGTCCTAAAGCCATTCATTATATCATAGCTCAAACCTACCCAAATTACCCATTTATGTTCTGGTTTCAAATTTCATAGTCTAAATACATATTACAGCCAAATTTGGCCGATTATAAATCAAATTTTTGTCATTCATCTCCAAGTCTTCGCTGAAAAAACACTGAAATGATAGGTGGTGGTAGTGTAGTATAGAAATAAATCATGTCGTAACCTCTGACTCTGGAAACAGTTATAACCAACAGTGCAATTATGGTCCTCTTTTAACCCCAGGGTCCTAATGTTAACAAAATTGTACTCCAGAATACAATAACTGAGTCTTATGCATGTTGGCATCTAGTGGCACTAGCGCTCAGAGCTAAGCTCTGAGTTATCAGCATAACCAGAGGAAGACGAAGACTGTCAAAATGACGACTCAAAATCAGCATTAATTTAATATGATCATTAATAAAGAAAGCATGTCCTAAAACTAATAAATATATTTCGAACATCTAACGGTCTACACTATCACTTTAACACAGTTTACAAATAGCTGCTGATGACTTACAATGGAGACACTCGCTCGCCTCAGTTCTCGGTTCTCTTCTTGAAGGGATTTACACTTCAGTTTGTAGGTGTCAAGTTCCATCCGAAGCACTCGATTTTCTTGCTGCAGGGATTCAATCCGCTTGCTTAACTGCTCTGCCTGTGCTGGTGATGGGGATTTCATACTGAATGTAGGTCCTCCATCAATTGAGCTTGTGTCGCTTTCCAACTCACTTGCACTGTCAGCCATTGTTTCTGTCTGAACTGTGGACTAAATCTAAGATATATGCCTATGCCACAGTTTTGTCAATCTTAGACACTGGACTGTATCTGACAAAGAAAACTCTATTGGTAATCTAGATGATCTACTAGAACTATAATTTCGATAACAACGCGGTAACTGTCGAGTTGCAAGTTGCAGCTGAGTACCGTGTAAAGACTGATAAACTATAAGGCTATAGTCTATAGTAAAAGGCAGGGACTTCTTGCTATCGTCACTCTCCCTCGTTCAATCCACATTTAGAGGTGCAAGTATGTATCAACATCTTTCATTTCAGTCTTGTTCAATCCCGAAAGAAAGCAGCAGTATATTGATTTGTTTGTCAACAAATTGAGAATAAGACCTTGGATTGGGTCTCCATCCAGGTAGTCACTGCTGGGGAGCAACATGAGTTGGCAACGTCCAGAAATATAAAAAGCTTCTGACAGGGTCAACAGCTTTCTCGCAATGAAGGGCTGCTTTTCTAAATTATAAAACTAAAATAGAATTTCAATGACAATGAAAATGACAATGTCTTTCCGCAATAACATTAGTTAATATCAATTATGATAAGTACACAATAAACGCTCCTCTCACCATCAGTGTACCAAGCCATGAAGACTTATTATCCGGATATGTCTGATAAAATGACTTCAGTAACCCCTGAAAAGAAAGTTACCATTCTTTTATTTATTAAAAATTTAACCCAGCTTCGTTTTTATTCATGACATGATGTCACAAAGGGTAAATTTTAAATTAATGTGGCCAATTTTATTTCACAGGCTTTGTAAATATCCGTCCCTCAAGCTTACCAAAAGTGCAGAGCAGAATGAAAAAATAGAAACTGAAGAGTTCTGAAAGCATGTGTGACTATACGCTCCAGAATTGTCTATCCATTCGTCAGCCGTGTCTAGGTTTGCCTTAATTTGAACGGCGGTCTTAAGGGTTTATGTGATTAAAAATAACTGGTTTTAGATTGCCAACCGTGCCACACAACGGCGAATTAATGATCAGTAGCATGTGCGATATTCGCTCTATGCAAGCAATATGGATAAATTTAATGGTGATAATGAATTAAAAGTCTAGTAGCTACTTGATACAGGTCTAAAACTGACAAGTGAAAATTATAGCATTGCCGCTGTTCTTCCTCCTGTTTTTACTATGTGGGTAATGTCTGCATGCTTTTATAGATTGAATGAACAAAAAAAAAATGCACATACAAAATTCATATTGACATGTCTTAGCATTATGCTTATGTGTCGACAGAGGGATATGCATGCATGTCAGTAGTTATTGTATTAAAATGCAGAGGTGCAGACAAGTTGATCCTGGTCAGAAAGATTCACACATTTTTACATGCACTCTGAATCTCCTTTCACTGCTGAAATGATAATAATAATTGTTCTTTGTTTCTTTTCTGCTTCATCTTAAAATTATGTATGAATTTGATAGTTTACTGACTTGGTGGATCCAACTGCGTAGTGGTGTTACACGGTGTGCTGAACTTTCACCAGTCAGAACTGCATCTTCTTTGTTTGTTGGATGTAAAATCTCCGAATGATTGTTGTTGATATTATTATTGACATATTTCTTACAAATATTTCTTACATTCACGGCGCATTTCAACATTGTGCCAAGTCTTTAAATGCTATGTTTTCAATAATATGTAAGGACTTGTACAAAACAAAAACAAAAAGAAAAAAACAACAAACAAACAAAAAATTTAGACGTCTATCGCATTTCCAGTTTTGTCTTGGTGACTTTTGTTGTGCTTTTCTCTCCACCTATAATCATTATATTACTTCCTTTAACTTCATTCCAACACCATGACAAAGTGTTAATCCTGATTTTCCCGTCATAATAATACGGATAGAAATAGCTTTCCAGACAGCTTCATATTATTGTCTATTCAACTCTCCTACGCCATCTGCTGACTATTCCAAAACATCAACCGAGTGACATCCAATGAATGCTTCATGTAAACACTGACTATTACTCGACAAGTGGCCATTTTTTTGTTGGTTTTTTTTTTGTTTGTTTTGCTTAGAACTCGTCTAAACTAGTAACAAGGAGTCCTGCGACTAAATTCATCAACTAGGTAATTATTTTGAGTGCACACACATAATTAGATAGGTGCCGAGTGTGTACGTGTAAGTGAGTATGAATACATGTATGTATATGTGTACATGTGAAGTGTATGTGTGGGACGGTGAGAAATGACTGAGTTGAACCAGTGCCGGGGAATTTCTGGAGTGGTGTCCCTTAATGTGCTGAACAACGAGACGAAAAAGGGAGTATGCATAATATAAACCTCAAAATCGATAGCCCCAGGGAGGGCGACGTCCTTTTTCAGTGACTATCGTTTGAAGGTCCAGTAAACTGTTGTCAAGACAGCCAACTCCTTTCTTCGCCTCATCAAGTACTGCACTTTGTTCGGCCTGTGTGGGATCAGAATTCACTGGCACGTGGAAGAAGTCACCCCGCCTCGTCTGCACCCTCCCTGCCTTTCCACCGGTCTACATATGTATGCATGCATGTTTGTGGAGGTGTGCATTTGTGTTTGATTATGTTTACTTGTGAGCACTTTGAGCCCTCCGACGATGAAGCACTATAAAAATGCGATTTATTATTATGGTATTATTATAAAGAAAATTAAATGAATAAACTTTTCATACAAATGCCCGAAACATGGGTCAAATGAGGCCCACCCTTCTATCTGAAGGGTGTTTTTAAGACCTGCGAAGTGACAGCATTCCACTGTTATGTGTTTCTGTTGGGACTGTCATTTTCACATTTAGAGGGAGGAGTCCAAATTGATATTATCTGGAAAATGTGCCCCTAAAGAGTTTTCATAATCATGCTGAAGATTCAATTTTGAGAAGAGGATATGTGAAAGATAAAATGAAATGCGATATAAAATAAAATATAAATAAATAATCAACTCGAGAAAAATGTCCTTTTCCTACCAGTCCTGAACCCAGGGCATTCATTTTGCATTTTGAGCATTCTACCACCACAGCACAGTTGACTGCCTAAATAATGTTCCTGAATTCCCACTGGTAAGCTTAATGTTCACCCTCCCAACTGCTCCACTATGAAGTGCAAGATACCATCTGAGGAGTTTTATATATAACTTATGGGATAAAATGTTACTAATATTTGTAAACTTCAAGACGTTGCCAATATTATAATTAAACTGGCATCACTTTGAAAGTGATGGAAAATTATTCATGATATCGGGGAAAAAAATGTTCATACCTAAGCAGAAACCTCCACAGTTGACAATGCGTTCTCAGATTTGAAAAGCCATCCAGCAGAAAATAGCTACAAGGCCTTTTCTCCCAAAGCGTGTTTCGAAAGATACATTTTAAAAAATTTATTTGAGAACGTAATCCTTTGTTGTCCCACACAAGGCCAGAACCGGCGTGCGAAGTTCGCATAGATGATTCGGCTTAATATTTACACTTGGTGTGTGGAATTTTCCTTCCCCCCATAGAAAAACAAAGCCGGGAGTTTAAAGTTCACAGGTCATCGCATCACTCTTCCTGAACTTCCTCCCGACAGAGGCCAAATTTGAGTCCCTTTTCGAGGCGAAGACAAGGGTAGAATCTGCATACACAGGTGTTGCCCATCGAAATCTGACTGCCTATGATGGAAGAATACATTGAGCTTGCGAAATCTACTATAAATAAGTGGCTGCCCAAAGATCAAAAGGTAACCTTCATATTGATCTTACGGTTGATGCACAGTCGAAATCGGTAATAAGTAATAGTAGTCTAACACTAGTAGTAGTAGTTGCTCATTTTTGCAGGTAGTGAAGCCTTGCCGGCCGAAGGGCAGTATGGCAGCAAACATAGGATAAAAGAAATCATTCAAAGCAAGAGAAGAATGGCAATGATGATTGTGTTAAAATTGAACCAGAGTCCTCATGTGTGGTAATCCCTCACTGAATCCTTTGGCTCGCCTGGTTGCTGTCTTAATAGGTGTTAGGATTGAGGAAAGAAAGGGTTAGGGACTAGGTTGTATTACTATAAGTAGGCATGAGCTCTAGTTAGAGGTATGACTATGGTCAATGAGTCTCATTTGGAATTCCTCCTAAAATAAGGAATATGGGAATAAACTTGACTGAGTTCAACAGAGACATATGAAGAATTCATTCTCAGTGAAGTGTTTGACAAAAAGCACAAGCAGTGATTTTTTTGTTTTCTTGACATGCATGTCATATAATGACATTTAATGAAAAAATATTTGGTTTTGAAGTTTATACCCTATATTTTTAAATCCTGTTGAGGGTCCATTATCTAGTCTAGTTTTACAATGGATGTTTGGAACAATCCAGGAATAGGACCAGTTTTGGTAGCTAATCTTTGACTGAATGAACTGTATTGATGCAAGAGTGGTCCTGTCCCTGGAGATAGCTGGATGATTGTTACTGTAATCGCAGAAAATGCCATTAGCTTTTAGTGTTTATTCAGGCCATATTTGAACTCTAGATTGAACTACCAGTTTTCTGGACCACACTTCCACACTAGTGCCGAGTGAAATGTGTTGCTTTGTACTGGGATACTATGGATACAAAATTAAGAGCTTGAAATATAAAATGAAATATAAAATATTAATACAAGTCTCATCATGAGAGAATAACTGCACAATCCCTCTTTAGGCTGTGGATCCATATTTTGAGATGACAGAAAGAAATTACAAAGCTAGGATTTGCCTGTTACACATGGCCATCTGTTTAGTTTAAACCTCCAGCTGAACATTTTCAAAGCAGTGCATATTTTGGAATGGGTTAATTTGTCGATAATTTATTGGTCATCAGAATTTTAGAAAAGGAAGGAGAGATGTTACAGTTACTAGAACAAAATATAGTCTAGGTGTTGCTTAAAATTTTTAGGTAGCAAGTAAAAGTTTAACAAGTAAAAATTAACAATGTTACAAGTACTCACAACAGTTTTTTTAATAATAGTTAGTTGTTTCTTACAAACTTCACTCAAGTAACGGAAAAATAATTATTACCTAGATTTTTGTGGCTAGCCATATCTGTAGCACTAGCAGTTGGTCTGGAGATCCACAAGAAAATGCTTGTTTCTTTTATAGCATTAGTGTTTTTTATTTTTGTCAGTTTGCTTGATGATCCAAGTTTGATATTTTTTAGAGAGGGACAAGGGGGAAGGAGGCCTCCAAGCTGCCGACCCATATGAAATTTTTTCAATCCCCAGTACAAAAGTACAAATCGTATGAAATTTGAACATCCTTACAATCATAATTCCATGAGTGCAAATCACAATAAAGTCAGGTTCTTGAAGGACTCCCTGGTACTGAAAATTATCAGAAATGCCTCCTTTATTTATGAATACGAATAATTAAATCAAGAAAAAAATGAAAATCATAGTGCATTCTTTGTGTCAAATGTAAGATGCTAAGACCATATACATAAAATTTTAAAAGATGTTTTGCATCTTTTATGAGACTTACTGTCAGCCTGACATGGTCTGTTCAAAATTCAGCTTTCGGCATTAAGATGGGAGCTGCTACTAAGGTTTCCTTTGAAATTACTTGGACTCAGTCCCATTCCTGCATTTGACTTATTGTTTAGGAGGTTGAGGATTCTTAGGGAGAAGGGGGCTGAAAGGGGACACAATAAATGTAGGGTGCCATTTTCTGTGTTATTGTAGAGATGTGTAGTGTGGGCATGGTCATCAACTGTTCATTGCTCCATGATTTCTTCCCAGGAATGGGAATGGTGGATAAAGTTTCGCAACCCTGAGGATATTCTGAAGAAACATGCCACCTTCCTGTATTGTGAGATCATTTTCTACATCATTGGCTTCCTGACATTTTGTCATGGTGAGTTGTTTTTAAGAACCTAAGCATCTATTTTTAGGTTCTTTGGCTATGATCTTCACAGATTTGTGACAAAAATGAAGAANACTGTTCACAGAGGAATTAAAACATTCATACCAACATGCTATCACCCGTCCGCACAGCACTGGTTAGACAGCTTGGCCATGTGGCAAGAACGTATTTGACGTAAGCTTATGGCCGCCACGCGCGCAGTGGTTGTAACAATTCGGACTTTGGATAATGTAATCCTATGGGTTGTCTGGGGCCAGCAGAGGCGTCATATCATTATGATAGACACTTGAAAGACTGTTTTATTGGAATAATAGGGTATCGTATGATTTAATATGGTCTGTAGGACGGTGCAGTCTTCCTTTAAAGTATGATTCCTTATGTTTTTTATATTTTATTTCACGCAACATGCTTGCATGTATTTCCATTTCTTCTTTCATAGTTGAATTCTCAATGTGCAGTCTCTTTTTTTATTCCAACCCCAGTGGGGTTCCATAGATTACTTCCACATATCCTCTTTTGTTTTCCTTATTAGCCATGAGCAGTGGAGGAAGATTCCGATGGTTGTGGTTTGCTACAATTGCCCATGGAATGACGGTAGAAGCAGTGAGCTATTTCGTACCAGACATTGACAATTTCTGGCATGCCCAATCCATGGTTATGCTGTTGGGCCAGCGCCTGCCTCTCCATATCCTTCTCGTGTGTAAGTACTGAGCAATACCTCATTCTTAAACTAAGTGTGCTTTGGAAGCAGTTGCAGAGCTCTCACACATATAAGTTACCAGCTTCTCAGCTCTTCCTGTCCTTCCTTTTCTCATTTTCTCCCCTTCTTTTAAATCTGAACTCCTCTTTGCGCTTTTATGATCTGAAAATTTAGAGATGCCATGTGAGTAAATTCTCACATTCCAAGATATAGTGTTGAACAGGAAACATTAAATTATCTTATTATGGTTTAGTTTCTGCCCTGTCAGCTGGAATATGTTTCAAGAAATTGTTGTTCCAGGAAGTGGCATGTGCAGTTCAGTCAATATTTTGCAGTACTCAGTCTGCCAGCAGGGGTCATTTGATATCATAATATATTAGTTGACATAATTTTACACATCATGAATGACTCCAGCTCGCCATTTGGGTTACTTTTACAATTGTTGTAAATTAGGCATTTTATAATGTCCAGATATACAGTATTTAGACTTAAAGATAATTTGAGTTTTAGGTGAAATGTTGTGTAATTCAAACTTTTGTAGACTCATGGTGAGTATTGCATTCACATGTAATAGAATAGCACACAGAGATAGAAGTAAGTTTATCAGTTGTTCCTGTAGGAATTTGTAAATTAATGCATAGCCTATCAGGCCAGGCTGGTGCAAATTCTTTCACATTTCAGAAAAAGATGCAAGGTGACAATGACTGAAATTAATCAATGTTAGATATGCTTAAAGGTTCCTTCTAGAGTCTGCTTTTAGTTTGTCCCATTACTACACTTGTCAAAAAGATGGGAACATAGAATTTAGTCAAAAGAAGTGGATACCCTTGATAACAGTGTCTTCTATTATTTAGATAAGTTCTGTTGCCCCATGTGGTTCAAATTAGGCACTTTGATTTGTATCAGTGGCAATATAGAGTATAAATGTTACTAGTTGTCTGTTGTTATGGGCTTAGAAAGAGATGCACGGTTATAACCTAGTAAATCAGTGGATTTATGTTCAGAGCAGCCAGTATGCAAAGACTTCAACTGACTCCTACTGGTATGCTGGAAAACCAAATTTATGTTCATATTCTTACAGATCCTGCATTTATCTATACTGCCTCTGCTGCTGTATCTCGTATGAATCTGCGATGGTGGGCTGAACCTTTCGCAGGTAAGAAGAAAACATATAAAGTAGACTTGTAATGAAATTAAGCTGAAAAAACAAATTGTCACTGGAAGAGAATGTTGATGGTGCAAAATAGCATGGTGGAGTTATCTTTCCTTAAATTATTTTGAACGTCAGTGAGCCAAGCATACTTAATTATGCTTGCAACAATTTTTGGCTTTTTCCCATACATATAAATGTTAGAATTACAGTAAAAAGCAGCAGTTCTTACAACATACTGACATCAAACCCAGCAGTAAAGGTTTCAGTCACAAAGTGTCATGGAGTAATTTGGGCAATAGTGGTGCCAGTCCTCAGAAACTTCAGCTGGCGACGTTGGAGCCAACTGATAGGGATTTTCATTGTTTAAAAATAAAATTATGCATCATGTCTGATTTCTGATTCATACATGTTTTTCTTTTCAGTTGGTCTGACAGTTGTGTTGGTGGATATCCCTTTTGATATTATGGGCATTAAGCTGTTGTGGTGGACCTGGCATGATGACGACCCAAACATCTACGACCGTCACTACTGGGTCCCTTGGACCTCTTACTATTTTCATGCTTCATTTGCGGCTGCATTCACCTTTATCTTCTTTGGAACAAGGAATTTGATGTGTCGCTCCGGACTCAAATACCAAAGCCCTGGGTTAGTGTATGAATCTGAGAGTATTTAGGAGAAACTAATAAGCAGCCTTGGCTGCTAAAGTGATAGCATAATATTCAGGATGAGAATTTAGTAATCTTTGATCACATGCAGCTCTTCTTTTCATGTAATAATAGGTTGAAGTTCACAATACCGACTACTTTTTTTTATGCAAGGAACAGAAAGCAAATATGATGAACACTGTTAAGTAAACATTTAGAGCACAGCTTGTTTATATGCTTTTTTGACAAAAAGAAATTTACCTTATTAAAGTTTTGTTTGAAATTAAGGATGGTTCAGATCATTGCTAAAAACATTTTGTAATCCAGTATATTTTCTTGTTCTGTTCATCTTCATCAGCAATTGTAGACTCTTACCTTTCCAGGTTTTTTTGTGAGCTTCCAATCTTGATCATGACGGGTCTCTTCTCCATGCCTCTGGGTGTTCTCATGTTTGTACCAATCTACCATCCTCTCCACGACTCTCTGGGCATTCACTCCGAAGTCTGTGTTCTGATTTTCCTGACTGTATTTGGTCTGATAGTATGGAGTGCAGACAGATCTCCTTTCGAAAATGCTAGACTCTCGAGGAATGGTGAGTCATGAACTTGTATGTGGGCATAGTTTTGTCACCTCAAGAAATGGATGATACAGTTATTAATACAGTGAAGCTCGGATCCAATGAGACCTCGCATTCAACGAGGGAAATGAAAATACTTGTTTTTTTCCTTATTTGTAATAGTAAATGTACCTCTGATCCAACAAGTACAAATTCCAGCCACCTCGGCTCTAATGAGGTCATTGACCTGAAGTTAATCTGTCACATATCCTTTTCACCTGCAATAGAATTGTCGATAGTGAGCAACTCCCGAATGTTTACGTAATTGTTGTTAACAACAGTCTACAAGACTGAGTCAGCATGGAAGGTTACTGGTAATAGTTGCATGTGCGAAGGAGCAGAGTAGGGAGGGAGGGGATGGAGGAAAGAGATAGGACCATCTGGGCTATCAGTGGATGGGAGCGGAAGAGTAATTGAAGCCTTTGAAGTCTCTGCAGTGTAAGGGTAAGGGGAAGGGAGAGGAATGGACAATATAATGATGGAATAATATGCTCGGCTGATGATAGGCCAAGCCTTTTATTTGGACCAATTGTTGCGCTAGGTGAAATTTTAATCACAGACTTGGAGATGGTGATTGAAACTGTTCGTTTCTCAACATTTACACTGCTTTGTTCTCGCTTATCAAGTGAATACTTATTTTTCTACTACTTTCAGTGATATCCAGTACTCTCCTGATTTGCTTGTTTTCCTGTAATTGTGAATGTATCCACAAATTATTTTTTGTGCACACACATACACTGAGATTTATAGCGAAGTATCCCCATTTAGTTTATTTTGTTGACTTAATTTTTAAATGGAACATGTTTATTCTATCTTTCAGCACTCTTCAGTCCCATCACCTTGTCCGTTGTCCTGCACTATGCATTCTATGTTTACCTGGTATTTATGGCCAAGCCCCAGGAAATACAGTCTACCGGTTACCATCAGCCAGTGGGATCATGTGATGCACCTGTCACAGTCCAGACCCCCTTTGGACATGTAAGTTCAACAGTGCCTCTTGGTTGATGCCTGGAAACTGTAATTATTGGTAAAGCTGTGAGGGAATCATAAGTGCTGTAAACAACACCTTTCATGACATTCATTATACCTGTCAATGTGATAGAGCCATTTAACATTTAATTTTGCAGACAGCCTATGAAAAGTAGACTGAAATTCATTGCCCTCTGCTCTCTTCTCAGCTCCCCTCCCCCATCACACAAACTTTTGTAGGGTGCTGTCTGCTTCTAGTTCATTTTAAATATTCTTCTCACTGCTGCCTTTTTATTTTTAATTTTAGTTGTTTTCCCCTTGCTTTATGAAATGATGTTATTTAATTAGGCCAGGAATAAGAAAATTCTGAGTAAGGAACTTTACTTTCAATTCAAACTAATCACTAGAAGCTGGTGTAATTTAATCAGCAGTTTGTTCTCCTATCAACTACAGTTCTTTACCCCAAACACAATCTTACAAAAGCTAATGTAATACTTATGCAGTTACTGATTAGTGCTTGAATTTTTCAGATACTGAAAAAGAACAAGTACCTATGTGTTCAAGGTTACTATGAAGATTACTTTGACTTCAAGTGTGTGAAAAAGACCCCAGCAGAGAAGACAGAATGGTACACTATTTGTGGAACCCCTTATACCAATCATGCAGAGTACATCATTGTGGTATGTGCCTTTTGTACCCTAGGCCTGTTTTGGTTTTGGCAGTTACTGCATTGCTCTGGCACCCAGCCTCGCACAAGCACAAGGTCCGTCAGGGTCAAACAACACCGTGACTAGATTGGCATCAGTTTGTGTAACATGGCCAGAGTTCCAGAGTCATATTATGTTAAGGTAGAATGAGATCATGTATATTTACATCAGTACCATGTGCAGTCAAAGTCTTTTGCTTTATATAGATTGCAGTTATATTTGCTAATGCAACCAAATTATATTTTGAGGTATCTCTGAGGAAGTTTCATTTTTTGGTCACAAACTTTGATTATGTCATGTCACTCTTTGAGCATTTTGGATCAGGGAATTGAGAAAGTTCAGAACAGGATGCAGCTTTACTTTCCTACTGCTAAATTTTAGACATTGAAGACAAGTAAAAGAGGAATGGTCAGAACTTCAATGCAAATGTTATGGTCACTTTCTGTTTAAGGGTTATTATCCCATGTGTAACTTATGTTCATACATGCATCTTAAAATATGCATAGTAGATTTTCTTCTTTTTTTTTCTTTCTTTCTTTTCTTTTTTGCTGTTTCTTTTCTGCTGTTTTCTGTGAAACAATAATTGGTATTACTTTTTTGTTTGAAAGAGATGCCTAAAATTCTGAAATAAGTGGCTTCAGATGTTGGGCATATCATAGGAAGCACACAAAACTTTTCATCATTTTATAGAGTACTTCGCAAAAAAAAAATTTTGGCCAAGGATTTTTTGGGCATGAATTGCAGTTATTGTAACTACATTATTGTTGGTGGTTGCTTCTTGACCTGGAGGTAATAGGTTTGAACAGAATAATGTTCACATACTTTACTGCACATATTTTGTTGTGTTATCTCTTTTATTTTCATGGTGATGGTGATGAAAAATGACTCTTTTATTAACATTTGTGAAACTATTACTTTTCCACATAGGGTTATAAGCTAGTGTGCCATTCTGAGTTACGGAAGTTGTTGTAGATGCAAATAAGATTTTTCATTCACTCTCAGCTGTTCATCACATTCAGTCTAACATCTGCTGTTAGTTTAGCATTGATGAGTTTAAATTGTGCCCAGTGCCTTTGTCATAGAAAGAATGTGTGGACTTTTGTTGAAACATTTGCGTGTGACTTGTTATTTCCCTGCTAGCACAAATAATGTGGATATCACACTTTACTGTGATGTTTAGGTGGTGTTTGATAGTTGAATGATGCAGAAGTAGTCTTGAGTTGTGCAGTGAGCCCCACTCTGTGTGCTGAGATGAGAGGTTATTTCATTTTGTTAAATGGTTAATTCCAATGCTTCACATTTTTTTGGCCATAATATTGAACTGTTAGTTGCCATACTCTTATTTAAAATTCCTATTTTAATTCATCTTTCTTTTTGTCTATACTGACTTTATGTGTCATTTAATCTGTTGGAAACAATTAAAACTGTTTAGGTTTCATAGTTATTATTAATACCATAAATTATTAGTTGGATTTTTTTATCCAAAGTCTTGTTGAAACTGGGTTAAGTGCTTTGAGGTTACTGTTATCAGTTGATAAAATGTAATGTATAAGCCAACAGCACCATGATGCAAGAATTAAGAACTTATATCATGGCAGTATGATTAAAAGAGCATTCATTAGAGTGCATACCTTTGTGAAGGGAAGTCATCATATAATCAAGCCTGAGCATACTCCACCATCCCTTAGCTGTGGCTAAGTGCCCCTTCTTGCAGTGCTAGAAAAAGTTATATGAATATTTCTTTTCTATCTCAGATGTACATTGTTGCCTCTGTTATATGTTATTTCTTATGAAAATTTTACTAGTCTGTTGCTCCTTTAACAATTTTACACCTTACTCAATAATTCCATTTGTTGTCTCTGTGACATACTTCTTATTGTGACTGACAAGGCTTTATTGGTATACTAAAGGAGATTATACTTTTGTGCTATACTTTATACTAGTTTATTTTTAAACTTGTACATATTTAGGTCTACCATTTGAAATATTCCACTCTTTTCAGGTAGCTTATTTTTCAACATGCATTTAGACTATTTAGGACTTAGTTCAAGCACATGCTTTGAAATATCTTGTTTATTACTTCTTGCCATCGTTGGATATGTTTAGTAGCTATTGCTTGTGACCAAAATAGGTAATTGCTTTATAAATTATACATTTATTGCAGTAATAAAACATATCCCTTAGGTCTACACACCTTTATATGTTTGTAATGTTCAAGTATTTGACAGGCTGTTTCCAGTTCCTGTGAATTATCTCCATTGATCAGTGCTCCCCATTTAATTAAGAGGTCATCACTGCTTGACATAGTTGAACTCACCATAAAAAAAAACCAAACATACATTCTTTCAGCTATAGCTTCCCCAGAGCTATGTTTATATCCTTTTTTTTTTTTTTAACCCTGTTTGAAGTTTTCCTTGAACCACAGATAAGTTGAACTCAGACTTTGGGCTCAACAAATATGGAAGATGTGTGTTCCACTGTAGTTTCACATTTTTCCATATCCACACATAATCAGTTTTTAGTAAAACATGGACTTGATGTTTGATCTAGCTACTAATGGGGGGCTGAAAGTAACATTGTGGTCTTAGTACACTTTTTGCATTTGTCAAAATTTCTCACACGCTTATTAGCTTAATAGCATTTATACGTTTTGTAAGAGCAAACCTGTCTTAAGCATCAGATTTTGATGTTTTTGATGTACTCCCAGTGCATCATAAATCATAAGTTATGTAGCTCTGCTGTGCCTTAAGCAGAGATTGGCAAGTTCCATGTTATACAATTAGTCAAATTTACACCACCTCATTCAGTTTTGAAGATGAGACTTGAACATGAAAATATGAAGCCTTTTTTTCCCCACTGCAGTCAGCTAGTGAGCTGCTGCCCTTTTATAATATAATAGGAGTAATAATTTCATTTATATAGTGCCTTATGAGATCACACAAAGGTCCTTAAGGTGCTGTAGAAAAGCAAAAAATTCTCAGAACTTTTGCACCCGTTCAATCACACAGACCCACAAGTACACACTTATCTTAATACATAATTATGTATACTGGAAACAGACTACCATCACACACTTACCAACTGCACTGCAAGACTAGGAAAAATACTGGGTAAAAAAAATGAGTTTTTAGCCATCTTCTGAATGAAAATGTACAGCTTTAAAACATCCAAACAGTTGAATGGCTGAATTAAATCCATTCATAAACTCGTAACATTAAAACACAAAACAAACAACACCACAGTTTCTTATAAAATTATCAATTTATTTGAATGACATCAATTATATACATTTATGAGCTTTCATCAGTAATTGCATTGGTGTGACACAGCACATGGTTGTACACAAAGTAACAAAGGTGTAGCCCATCTGTAAAGTAAAACGAAAAAAAAAAAAAAGGTTTTCCAGCAACTCTGGATTTCTGGAAGGAAAACCCATAAAAGACCATATCTCAATGATAGCTTTTATCAAAATTTTGTAAAGCATGATTACAGAAACCTAAATTGACCACTTAAATTTATGACACACATGCAGATGCTTATTTTCTGGCATTCACAAATACCTGGGCTAGCAAATGACTTGTCAGTCCATGGTAATGTATATGAAGAAACTTGTAATCAATTTCTGTTGTTGTCTGCACAACAGTAACATACTCTTCAGTAGTTGTTTTTCATAATTCTAGTGATCCTCAATCTGGTGATCCCCCAAGTCACTGCTTTTTTGCATAAAATAAACACTACTAACAATATTTGGAATGGGGGAATCCCCTGACCAGTGTTGTGGAGCTGCAAGACAGCTAACTATAGCCCTGACTGAGCTATTCAGGGTTGGAAGCACCAACAGACACATCTGCCCGGTAAAATACAGTTTGCTCTCCCCCAAATAATAGTCTTCAAACTGTTTCACAAATGCACTAGAAGAAGTTGATGTATTAAGTTAAACTCCCCTTTCCCTCCCTATCAAAGCAAAATGCTATTCAGACCAGAAGGATTATGCATGGAAGCCTTGTAATGTTTAGTAATACATATTGGTTGCATAATCATAACAGGATATGAGCTAAAATTGAAACTGCAATTGCTCAGATGTGATAAAGATTTACTGGGACACAGTCAACCCTGGCATCAGTCTGTGTTCCGCATGTTTTATCATTCATACTTGACTGCATATGATGAAACAGTGTTGTGTAGATTTATTGACTTCAGCACCTAGGGCAAACAAATACAGTAATCACCTGTGCTTACATGAAGTTGGAACAGTTAATGTTTCAATAACCATTTCCAACAGAAATAAAATTCAAACACACTTATTACAAAAACTTTTTAACAGGACTAGCATTACTGTGAATCACACTGAAAGCCATAATAAGCTACAGTTTAATAATAAGCATGTTTGTCTGTAATAATTTGAAAATTACTGTCTTAGTTTTCACTGTTACATTGAAATCAGCTAGCAAGACCAAAGTGTTGATGATGACATGCATTTTAGTCTGATCCTTACTGCACCAGCATAAAAGACCTGACATGCAGTTTCTTATCAGCTCTACAGATCCCTTAGGAGATGTCACTTCAAACTGTAACATGTTACAGGAGAACCTAGATACTAATACGAAATATACAGTAAAAACTCACTGAGCTCTACAACACTTTACCAGAAATCTCAGTTAACCTGTCAGAAAAGAAAATCCCAGTCCATATAATCCCTGCACTATTCATAATGAAATTTTACAATTATCCTGATAATGACTGTCAGGAAACCTTTGATAACATGATAAGGAATGCGCTGGCAAGAGAAGAAAAAATAAACCACTGCGATAGCAATTGTCCCTTCCCTTGTCCACTGGTGGTCTGGCACATGGAGATTAGGTCAAGTGCATGGTGAATACTGCATCAATCAAAGATGACGACAATGTATGCCGATCCCCAACAACAAGCCACGCTAAACCAGTCACGACTATCAAAGACGTCCGCTAGAAACAACACCCTTCAACATTTCTTTAGTTATTTTCTCTTATATTGTACTGTAAATGGATAATACATAACTTTTTTAACCCATGATGATTTGGCCGGTCCCTTCAATTTTGTGCTAACAAGAGTTCTACTGTACTAGCCCATCATACTAAATTCTTGCACCGGTACTACCAGAAGGACGATACCCAGATCCAGAGCCGTTTATGGAGCAAGACACGTGGCACTTGTGAACAAGGGTGTGCTGAGGATTGAGCTGCTCAAGCAATGTCTGGTTTAATTAATGCTGTAATTTTCAAACAATGATCTACAATAGAGACAGTTTAAACAAAATACATTCAAGCAAGAACATTATGTAAACCCTCTATACGAAACTAGTATTATTCCTATAGACTTGTACATGTATTTTGTATGTCCTAAAATTACTGTAGGATTAGTCCTACGAATACTGCAAAATCACAACAAACAATCATGTATTTGCCATGGCCTGAAAGTGAGGCTTGAAAGCATGAATGACTGAGAATGCTCATAAGTCTTGGTAAAAAAGCGTTCAGGTTAAAAAAACAGAACTAAGAAGTAAATAAAAAATGGGCATCCGCTGGCCCAGTTCAGCTACATGGAAAGCTTTTTAATGCTTTCTGGGAAGGTCATTTCAAATCACAGTATGTCAGTAATATGTATGACGGGCTGGATGACATTTCTGACCAAAAAGCATCATAAGAACCAAGTTATAACTGCTATAATAAAAAATATACAATATACAGTGGAACATGGACAAGGTGTTGATCATGAGACTGACCAAAAGTGTACTTATTAACAAAAATACGTACTTTAGTCCTACACGTCTCCTTAGGGATTTGTGTTTCCACATTAAGCGCGTCCATATTAAGTGTGCTCCACTGTATTTAAAAGTAATTTCTAGCACTCACTACTACTTAAATAAAAAAATTAAAATAAGGGAAAATACACATCCTTTTGTAGATGTCATTCCTTCCTACTACTAGAAAGCAGAAACTGGACATGAGGACTGTCTCTATTCTCATAAAATCTAGAGTTACCAGTTATGTATGAAACTGCAAAGTGATATCCCCCCCCACCACAGTGCAAGACATGTTAACAGTTTTGACAACCCATGTCAGAAATAGGTTCACAATCACCAGCAACAACATACAGTCATAATTAATTATATAACAAGAATATGGCACTCATTATTATCATGACTCCTTGTATCACAGATTGTTCACTGAGATGCAGTGATGGTGCAAATTATTGGCATGATATGATATGACAAGAACAGAGTATGGAGACAAGCAAAAAAAAAACAACAGAGACTACACAACACTCTGAGTGCAGGTACATATATTTCAGAGTGCACTGACTGAAAATGTTACTGCACTCAAACACACTTATTATGAACATTTTAATACTGACAACCCATCAAATAAAATATTACTGATCTCTTTAACATTCTTTGTTAAGTTCCAAAGTGATCACTGGGTTTGCTTACATCAGTCCCCAGGAAGCCGCCAAATACACTTTATGCAAAACATTGTAGAGTGTCAAGCAGAAAAAGTATGTCTCTGAATTCTGAGGCATTTTCTGCACCAAATAATGACTGCCGGATCATTAAAGTACAAAGTCAGTCCCACTAGTTAGAATTCACACACACACACACACAAACATCTCCACCTAAGTAATAAAGCTATCAGCTTCACCCATCATCAGTGTGACACACAGTGCTAGAAAGGCCAGCGATTACAAAACCTGATGACATCTGGACTTTAAGAGCTGCTAGCCATGATATGGAACAAAATAGCATCAACAAAAAATGACCAGATTTGCATGGACAGGTAGTGAAGGATGCTAGGGTGGATCATATGAACCTTACATATATGACTCCACTCCACAATTACACATCAAACTTCACATTCTCTGCTGCATAAAAAAAAAAAAAACCCATCTGTCCCTACAATCACATCAAGAAGTTACTCATTTGTCCATGACCTTTTCTGAAATGGAAGAAAAAAACATCTGTATTTCCAGTCGGATGTTTTGTGAACTACATGTATAATGATCTAGAAATACAAATCAGTATATTACTGAAGAAAAGCACTTGTGTCTCTGCTCACTGTTTGAGATTATCTGAGAAGCCTTTCCCACAAAAAATATTTCTGAGAGCTTGTCAAGCTGATAACTTACAGAAAATATACTGTACAATTTTCAAGGCCTCAGCAATGTTCCAAGAATGAAAAAGAAAGATTTCAAACTGACATTTCTGAATTATACGATTTTGTCAATCCTCAAACAGGTAATGCTTTAGACCATTACATTTACCCAGACACATCATATAACACAACCTGTTCTCTCATGTGTGACAGATTTTTCCACTGATAAATTGAAAGCATGTCAAATGAATATTACTTGTTGCATACTCCAAGGTAGGCAAAAGTCTGTGAGCAGTCTCCTTGCCACTACCAATGCCAATGTGTATATCTTACAAACTGGACATGTAGAGTTTTAAAGAATCATTCACAAAAAGGAAAAAAAAAACCATCATTATTATCTGGCCACCAGAACTGCAAAACTTGCAGAAAGAAAGCCACAAGTAACACATTAAACTGCTTATTTAAAAATAGGCCAATAACTATTTATTTAAAAGAATCTTGATTACACATGCTGTGACTAAGAAAACTAGGAAAAAGCAGAGATTAAAAATGTCACGAAATAGTTAACCTGTGTGAAGATTTTCACACGCTGAAAAATTAATTAAAAGCTGGAGGAAGAAAAACTATCAGATTTACCTATTGATTGAAGAGCATGAAAAATATCGATGCTGCAAACAATGCTGCTCTATATGTGCAACTATGGAAACAAATTTTGGCAAAAAGTAGTATAAATTAGGTGATATACATGAAAGTGTTCACACAAATATGAAAATTTACTTTAAAGAAAAGGGAAAAATGGGAGTGGAATGAAGGCAAAACAAGTATGTCTAAATGGATAGTTAGGAAAATCATCAACAATTAAATAACTAGATCTTCACATTGCAAGGCTGATTTAATACAGCAAAGTTTTACATTCACAAAACACTGTGCAAGGATGCATTATCTTATCTTCCTAGCAGTTATGAGACAATGAGCTATGATCACCTTCAGGCATCTGGAAGTTATCCATGTAGACATAATGGAAATGATATTCATATCATGCTCTTGAGGGGAATTATAAAGAAGAAACCCGTAGAAGAACCCTGTAGTTAAGCAGTTATGAACGAATGAGTGGAGTTTCATACTGATCACTGCATGAGGTACTTGTGTGCATTCACAGGAAGATATATGAGCTTGTCTTACTGTCAGTTCATCAACTGTCTGTAAGTTTTGAGTTTTAGTATGATAACATCTGAATGATCTCAGAGATTGCCACAGTGAAACAAACAAAAGTGATAGAAAAGAAGACCAAAAATTAGCATCAAAACAGCAGATTGTTCACAAATAAACACAAAAAAAGGTGTTTTCATCTACTGCACCTCAAGCCATGTAAATTGTATGACCTCCCTCATCTAAAAAATTTACATCCAAAGGTGAACACAGCTCACTGTATCAGCTGACAACTAGTATGAAACGTTCACAAGTAAACTTGTAATTATTTCACGCAACTGATAACAAAGTGAATAAAACAAGGAGTAAATTTCAAATAACTGTTAGCAGTTCAATGCACCATGAAAAATTCATCCTTTTAACATTTTTCTGCAAGACACAATTTTAGCAAAAATGCAGGCCTTCAACAGCTAAGAAGAAAAAAAAATGAATTGGGCACATATCTTCACACCAACATTTGTCACTTTGGTCCGGAAACACTTCCATGAAAAAAAATTCACTTTTGTTGCTCCTTGTCCTGACTACTGAAATGTATAGTCAGGGAAAAATGCAAAACAATGTGACATGACATGCATGTCGAGGCCTGAAATTGAAGAATGGAATAGTCTTGCTTTCATAGTTCATAGACAAAATCAAATCACAACAAATCAATGTCACTGTCAGCAGTCATCTAACAATCAGGACTCTTTAAGACCATGATTTCTGCGTAGCTTCATAAGGTTCTTCTATGGCATTCTTACTACTAGTACTAGCACCACAGCTCTCACCACTTTATCCAATATCAAAACTGAGGCTCTTCTATGGCATTCAGACCACTGGCATTATAGCTCTAATCAGTCGGTATTGATATCAAAACTGAGGTTCTTCTAAGGCATCCATACACTAGTGTCATAGCTCTCCATTTGTCTTTGACATCAAAACTGACTTTTTCTCCTATGGCATCCTACCAATGACATGACATCATAGCTAGCTCTCACCAGTCTATATTGATATCAAAACTGAGCTTCTTATATGGCATCCATATCACTAGCATCATAGCTGTCCCATCTGTATTGATAAAAAAACTATAGTTTTTCTGTGGCATCCTTACACTAGTGTCATAGCTCTAACCATTCTGTATTGATATCAAAACCAAGGTTCTTCTACTGCATCCTTACAACTGGCACCACAGATCTCACCATTCTATATTGATATTGAAATTTCCAAATGAGCCACACAACTGACATGTAGCTGCTCCTTCAAGTTAGTTCCCAACCTTTTCAAAACATTGTAAATGATGACAAGTTCAGGTGTTGATATTTTCTCATTTTATATCAAATCAGCGCTTCCATTTCACGTGATCAGTGGGAATCCTGATTTTGTGTTCCAATACATGTCTAGTAAATCTTCAGTGGTCTTTTTGGGATAATCCCCTACGTCCGGGTTGTGCTACGTATATCTGCCTAGCACCATGGACCTCATAAAAGAGGGCATCTGTGGAAGTAAGAGTGAAATCATACTACAATCACAACAATGGACTGGATACCTCAACACAGCAGAGGACACTGGGCAAAATAAGAGGATGGTGTTCTAGTAAAGATCAAAGAGAAAGAAACATGCAATGGGTTCCAGGAAAAATACTATAATAAGCGTAGTATACTGTCACATGAGAGGTAGTGCTCAGTGCTAAACACAGTGTATCAATCAGTGAGAGAATATGCACACTGTTCAATCTCCCCTCCCTAACATCCTCCTCTATCCTCCTTCCTACCTATTAGAGTTATTGGAAAAACGCAAGCCAGTTAGATCCTTACATTCTGATAATTCTCTTATTCTTTTAAAGCCTAGGACAAACTTGAAGAAATTTGGGGAACGAGCATTTAGTTTTATAGAAACATCTCTGTATAACAACCTACCCCAGAATACTAAAAATTCCGACTCATTGGCAGCATTCAAGGGGTTACTTAAAACACATCTACTCAGTAAACATTTTGATTGTTAGTTAAACATAGCTGACTCTGTCACAACCACATTTTGAATTGATCTATATTATTGTATATATGAATATGTGTGAGTAAGTATGCGTGCGTGTGTGTGCCTGTGTGTGTGTGTGTGTGTGCGTGCGCATATGTATGTGGGTGCGTGTGCGTGCGTGTGTGTGTGCGTTTGTGTGCGCGTGCATATGTGTGTGTGTATGTGTTCAGGTACAAGTGTTTCTCATACTTATTGCACTGGAGTGAGCTTGCGTGCATATCTGTGAAAATGTTAAAATGTCAGAGCACCTAGAGCCCACCTCGGGGATTGGGCGCTATACAAATACAGTTTATTATTATTATTATTATTATTATTATTATCTTAATGATTTGCAACATCATTATCACCTTAGCTCACCAAACAGTGTTACACAGCATTTATTTCTTTGATTATAATTATCATTCTTTATATTATAAACCTACTGTAAAAATGGATGCTAACCTTGTAAATAAGATTGCTTTCCAGATTAGCCAAAGGTTTTACAATACCATTCACAAGATACATCTTAGTTAACTACAAATATATGAGAATGGGTCAAGCCTTACCGCACTGTTGTCATTCAAAGCCTCTGCGATCATTTTCTCTATATTCCTCATGATAGCCACCTTCTGTCCTGCATTCAGCGGGTACACCACTTTCACTGTTGGAGCTGCCTGCAAGCACAAGCACCACACTGATATGTCCAAATGTGCAATAAAACTCTTCCATTCTAATGCACCCCTGAGAAAAGGCCTGCCCAAGGTTAATGGAAGAGGAGAGACATGAGGGGAACTCTTCACTATTTTGTTTTTCCAAATCTCATATTGCATAAAAATTTTGTAGATCATCAGTTTACTGTCTGTCTGAATGCATGGTAAACTGACAAAAATGAAAGCAAACCCATTTGAAGTAAGGTAGTGTCCATGACCATTTGTGTGTTGGGCTTGCCTTCTGACAATAGGGATCGGATGGCACAACTTTAAGTTAAGCACCAATTACCATGGATGAGCATGACATCAGACGTTCTAGATAATTTCATCATTTTCTGGGACACAGGATTGAAGAGCTGTTCTGATGGATAGCTCCACAAAACTAAGGTGAGAAAAAGTGCCCTTTACTTTTTCCTTAACATCACATAAGACTAACACAGTGACCTTTATTACAGGAAAAAAGGAGGCTGGGTGATAACTTCATTCATGTTGATACAGAAAGCTGATATTTTTCTGCAATACATACTTCAACTTCAATCAATCTTTAAAATAATAAAAAATCTGAGAATCTTGATTTTTTCAGTCAAAGGGTTCCTATCTGCAACCCATTACATACATGCGACAGTCACAACATGAACCTACCTTGTACCAGAATGTTATTGATATTGTCTCACCATGTCCTGGTAATGATTCCACCTGATGCCACCTTGAAACACAGAAATACCAAAAAAACCAACTATATATATTAAATTCACTTGCAAAGAATAAAACCATGTGAAGACCTTTCATAAAATGAATATAAGGAAATTTTTAATTCAAATACTGAGGTTTGTCATTCGTTTCTTCTTATCACAATTCATGAAATTCATCATGTAACATATTCAAGTTCTGTAACAAGCACAAGAAACATGAATAAAGATTGCAGCTACCTGTCATCACTTAACAGTGAGAAGCAGAAACAAAGCAACAACAAATGGGCTCAAAAAATAATATCACTAGTGTCACACAAACACTCTCATGTCTAACCACCAGCATTCTCATGTGAAGACTTTTCATAAAATGAAGATAAGGAAATTCTAAATTCAAATACTGAGGCTTGTCATTCATTTCTTCTTATCACAATTCATGAAATTCATGTTTCAAGTTCTGTAACAAGGACAAGAAGTGTGCAATGAAGTTAGCCGATTTATTAATGCCACCACATGACCATGCTGCGGCAGGCACTTGATATCACGCTTGAGTGGTAAACCATGCAGAATTTTTCATGCTTCAGTTAATCTTCCCTGTAGTTTCCCTTTACAATATTAGGACATGAAACATACCAGTACATTGGAAGATAAAGCACATCCTTGGGACCAACAATTGCCTCGTAGCCCTTCACTTTGGAGAACAATGGAAATTTTTCGAGGTCTGGATTGTCAAAGTCAACCTGCAAAGCAAGTTATGCACACATTCTTATCAAAATTAACTAATAACCATTCACATTGTCCCTGTGATCAATACACAACAGACTTCATCTCATGTCCTGTATAAGGATCTACACTATTCTCTACTAAGATTTTTTTTCCTTAGACGGCGAGTGCATGTGTTTAGCGCATGTGAATTCTCTTGTTCTGCCCAACTAAAAACATGTGTGCTTGCTGATCTGGGAGTGATTTATTTCTATTCTGATTTGACAAAACAATTTTTAATGCAGGTGATGTTTATGATGCAGCTGAAACTGCAGTAATGATAGTCCACTTGGAAATCACTTTGCTCCATCTACTTTGTACTGATGCGAGCATGAATGTGTAAAATGAAAATAAAACATGGTGAAACTTGCCTGACTTTGTCTGTCGTGGGGATGAAAGATTGGGTATGGGTACAAGCACTCAAACTGACTGGGATCAAACAACAGGAAGCGTTTGTATCCTTGGATCTGAGCAAACAGGTTCTCCTGTTCATCATAGTGTGCTGGGGTAATGACACCTACAAAAAAGTTAGAGATTTACATTGAACAGACCAACACAAATTCCTAAACCACATATAAACAAGCCCTTTCAGATTTAAATTCATTTTCTCAATGTTCTTTGCAGGCTACTCTTTTCAAATGAGCTTCAACAAAAGAGATTGATTCGTTGACTTAGTTTGCTTGTTATATTGGTGTGTGACTGGGGCACAGCCTAAGTGAAACTGACATCAGTGACACAGTCAAACCCTGTACAGGTCATGCATGTGCAGGTTGAGGTGGGGATAGATTTGTGCTATGATGAATGATCAGTGCGAGACCTTGTGATGCAAGAGTGCAGGCTAGGCAATCAGGCTGTGTAGTGCGATCAGGCTGTGTGGTGCTATGTACATGTGTTCAAAGTCAGCCTTGCATTATCAGTGTTGCTACTCTCATTGGATAACCAATGAAATGTAAGGAACTGCGACCTAACTTCCATGGTTTTCAGACATATATTTAGGAACTGTGGACAGACGGAAGAGTAACAACTAATGAAATGGAGGGATGTAATCAGTGATGAACTTAAAAAGGTCAGCATTTTATTATTACTTCTTTGAATGTGCAACAGTAACATTACTTAGCTGGTGCTTCATGCATTCCTCCAAATTCAGCCAACTCAAACAAGATAAGGAGACCCTGAAGAATTTCAATTATCTGTGCTTGACTGCATGTAAATATCACAACAATTCCTCCACCCTAGCTCATCAAATACAGCTTGAAATGCAGATTACTAAATCTTCTCAGTTAAACCTATGATGCCTACTATCATCAGAACATAGGTTTATAAACCTACTGTCAAAAATCGAGAACATATTTTCAATAATATTAGAAAGATCCAATTACTTACAGAGTAAAATCATGGAAACAGAAATAATTATGTCATTGTACCTTCCATGCCTACTAAAAGCAGGTTGGATGTTAAAGGACCCCATCTGTTCTTCTTTTGCTGCTCATTGGCCCAACTCCAGTTGAAGTTTGAGAAGTCCATGACTATGCGCTTGCCTACTGTGTCGTTCAAAGGCTGCTGTAAATACATCCTTGATAACACAAGGACAAATAGTTTGAAAACCAATTAATAAATTTGAAGTCATGAAAAATACACACACACAAACATGATCTAAAACTGTCTAAACAGGTTAACCAAAACATACCTTCCCCTGCCCAAACTTAGACACTGAAAGTATAAGGGTGAAAAATTGTTTTATGATCAAGATGATTTTGCAATTTATAGTGGTGACTTTAGTGCTTTAGCAGATTACATACTGGACAGTGCACAAGATATAAGAAGTATAGTGCATCAAATGTGTAGTGCCTCTGAAGAGAGTTACTATAATAGCAGAAAGTAGGAATCATAGCTTTAATTTTATACAGTGGAATCTTCATAAGTAACTTTTGCAACAAATCATCTTGCTTATTTGAGCATCCTGTTTAGACAGACTGTCCTGTCATAGAGTGATATTTACAAAAATCTGGTGTGCTTTATTTAAGCTAAGAATCAATCATTATGTAGTGCTACTGAGATGAGCCATATTGGGTTTGTTTCTTTTTTTTTTTTAAAATCATACTAGTCAAATTGCAACTTCCTCAGACCACAGCACATGTATTTTGATCACTGTTTACAGAAAATTACTCAAAGTTTACATTCTTATTAAATTACATAGATGTTGCCAAATTAATGAGGTTTCAATTTTTTTTAAATGAAGGATAAAAGAAATAATTTCTCTAAAACAAGGTTAGACATCTCAATCAGGAAGACAGGCAACATAAAAAAAAAGAAGGGAGGCAACTTGAAAGTTCTATCATTCATAATGCCTAAGTGTTCTACTGCTACTCATCACTTGAATAAAGATAGTGTGAGACTGAGTTTCTATGATCATGAATACCAGCAAATAAAAGCAACAAGATCCATCTGGCACACTCATCTTTATCAAACAAAGGCAGTATGCTTAAAAATCATTCATGCAATACAGAAAGTGAATCAAGGACAAAGATGGATGTTATCCATGTGAATAGAGACAAACAAATGAGCTTGGCAGGCCATGATGACACATTGTGTAACCTGTTTGAACTGATAAAAGGTGACTGACTAATGAGCTTGCTTCATTTGCCATGCATGTGATGATCAATTATTTAACACTAATCATGCTCTAAGGTAAGAAGAGTGACAGAAGGTGGCAATTACAACTGTTGCAAACATGCTCTCTTTCAACGCTTTACATGATCTATATGCAGGCAGAACAAATCAGGCAATGTGGCTGAGCATTATAGTAACAATTTACACAATGCCTTTCAAATATCATTTGAATGTTCTAGAAATTTCTTTCCTGATCATCTGAATTAAACGAGATGCCATCCTTCTTACATGTATATATATTACAGAGTAAAAATTCTGTTTCCCAAGGAATTGTCTCTCTTACACAAGTTCCACTGTAATAATAATGTCCTTACCATTCCTTATTGTCTTTTTTCTTTAATTTGGTACCAAACTCCTGGAATGTCATTTCTGTGTGAGAGGTTGGAGGTTTGAAGCCTTTATTCTGTGGTAGTTTCTTCTCATCATAGTACTTGAATTTGCCATTTGGAGATGTGTACACCATATACTGACCAGTGCCTAAATTGGCACATAAATAACTGAGGTCCCAGTGGTAAGCTGAACCAACTAGATCTGAGCCTGTTAAAATCACTGGTTGCTGTGGAAAAAAGTCAAAATAGTTTAAAGCATTAACCGGCAGGCAGACATTTCATGAAGGGGTTACCATTTTCTAATACAGCCATGGAGTTGCCTTTTATATTAAAGAGATCTAGCACCAATAAAAGCAGAGATTAAGCTAATAATGCAATTTAAATGAGTTTTCACAGTTGTTTGGAAACCAAGCAATAAAAGCAGATAATTTGTGAGTTCATATTTGATTGCTGATGCAGCTGAATACTTCATCTCTGCTATATCCAAAGTTTGTTGACCTCACTAATGTCATTAGCATGTATCATAGTTTTTCCTTATTATACCAAATCCTCCTCATCTATGGGCCACCAATGTATGTTAAACAAGCCATGGCACAGCAGAAAATCTAATGCTTGCAGATGACTCTGGCACCCAAAAATAGTTACTCAGATCAAGCAAAATTAAAAACGAGGGTGTTATTGAATGAAACGCTGAGCCTCCTCCCAGTCAGCATATCAAATAGCAATGCATGCTGAAATTGAAGGGATGATGAATGGTGCCATGGCCCACTCATGATTAATGATGATAAAGAATGTTTGGTTCTGTTGGGATATGTTTTCCTCTTTGGGGAAAGTTAATGAAAACAGGTGATATTAACATAAAAGCAGATAATTTACATCATAAGTCAAATTATTCATTGAAGATATTACTTGACAAAGCTGTCCTTTCAACCCTTGACCTGGTTTCAATTGCACTGCATTTTTGGGCTCGATTGAGCTCATTATATTGTTCTCAGTCATTCCTTTAAAAAATCTCATGGCACAAGTGGATTCTACATCAAAAAATCTTTTTAGACAACAATAATTCTGAGGAATTTCCAACATTAAGTTGAAAAACGGCCATTTTCTTTCAAACCTTCCACTCGGCAGTATCGATAATTGATAATTTGGATTGGACTTCCTTCTTTGCCACTGTTAAATAAACATGAACGAATGCTACAAGTCTATGAATTGATTCTCATTATATAAAATGCATAGACTGTTTCTGAGAATCATGAACTTCACTTTCAGCCCTAGAAATAATCAAGCCTATCAATTTTTTTTTTCTCTACTCTAGCTTGCATTCTTTTTTTTTTGTTTTTTGTTTTTTTGTGTTTTTTTTTTTGGCATTGCTGTTTCAATTTAAAGCAAGTGATGAAAGGAAGAGTCTCTCTAGCATAAACAGTTTCAATGGCTATGGCCGGGCCGGGCCAACTTGAGCGACTAAGTTTCTATAACCTCTTGACTCTTTGGATCGCGGACGTGATCATTGTCATGAATGGCTGAATGGGCCTTCCCGGCTGTTCAATTTGTCTTTCCGGGAAATCCAGCCGACATACACATTTCAATCAGCAAACACATGTATTGACGCAATAAATTTTGCACATACTCCTGTCTCTATCAGCTTCTCCGCCTTGGGATCTTGATAATCCAAACGAGGGACACGTTGCGTTGGGAAAGAGTATTTCTTTACATCAAAATGCTCTTCCTCACAGCTGACATCTGCAGCGGCCATCATGAATGAACACTAATAATAGTAACACACAACAAAGGGAGTTATCATTCAAAGTAAAATTTATGAGAAAGAAACGCTTTAAAATTTTATTCTTTGAGGATTAAAAATGAAACAACAAACAACTAAGTCTTAATTTTTGGTCTTTTATTCATTATTTTGTGTAGCTTATTAATCATGATTATGGTTCTGTTTGAAAAAAAAAAAAGAAATACTAAACAAACATATTCCTCCCAATAAAATAGTCCACCACTTTAGAGCATCCTAAATTTCCAAACCGGTCGCATCTTGACAGAATTTTAACTTTTACATAGGGCTGGTTTTCTCACATTTCTTCAGCCCCTCTTCCTTTCCACTGTGTCAGTTCTCTTAGGCATCTTATGCCTTCTTTGAATCCTTTCCCACCATAGCCGTATTTCTTCTTTCTTGTTTTTATTTCCTTTGCTTACTCTTCCTGTACGGTACTTATATAAATTGGCTTCACATTCTCTTCTCTTCTTTCTGGCCGCTGATCATTTTGTGTGTTAGTAGAGGTGGTCTTGTTTTTTTATTTCACATATTTTTATACTCTGACGAAGGGCGTTGCCCGAAAGGTCAGTTTTATATTATTATACTTCAATATTTTAATATCCCTCCATTAAAAAAATTACTTTGGGCTTTCCCACTCCACTTGGTTTTGCTTTATTTCTCACAGGCCCGCAGTCCGTTTTTGTTCTGCTTTTACATCAACTTAAAAAAAAAAAAAATCAGGTCACCTCACACAGTTATTGATACGTCCTAAAATGGGATACCAAATTTCACTGGAGACAATTCTCATACAGGTGGGAACACAAATGTAAATCTGATTATTAGCAGATGATATAGATTAACCATACATTTTTTTCCTGACCCAAACGTGATGTCAAACAGCCCAAATATAGCACAATCAGTTAATCCAACTAGATTATAACTAAAATATCTCAAACAAGTCAGTAATTGCAGTCCAGCTGCAAGAATTCATCCACAGACGATCACAACTTAAAGAACGAAAATTATTACCTCCTTTCTTAATTAATATGATTCAAAAATGTCCTTGCCTGCCAGATTTACCCTGAGAAAAAGCCTTAGGTAACTTTGCAAGCTTACATTGTTTGGGGTCTGGGACAGACAACACAGTCCGCAGAACATTTGAATGTGGCACATTACTAAATTTGGAAGTTGCAGTGAAGAGGTACCAAATTACAGTGAAAACTTTTGTCATTTGATTAGTCTAACATTTGCCTAGCTCTTTTTCTAATCCTCAGAGAGCCAGAACACAAGCAGACAAGCTTTCTGATGCTCTCGTGAAATTTTCAGATTTGGTCGCATTTTCTACCTAGTTTTGTAACTGTGTGACAAACCCTCCTTTATTTGCTTACCATAATGTAAATTCAAATAATATAATGAAAAAGGAATTCCATGAGCATAATGCATTGTATCATCATCACAGCATTACTAAAGAAAAGGTTCATCGTTTTTAAAACGTATTGTTATATAGAATGACCATAAAGACGACCTTTTTTTGCATAACATAGTTTTTCTTGATTTATTTGATAATACATAATTGCATGAGTCAACACTTCGGCAAAACGGTGCCTATGGCAAGCACTGAAATTTCGCCTTCATAGCTTTTTATTAACAAATTATGACACTTAAAAAAAACAAAAAAAAACCTCCTTCCTAGTTTGGACTGGTGCAGATTTTATGCATCAATAATATTCTCAAAACTGTTTGTTTTTAAAATCCGATTTCGTTTCTTTCTATGTTCTGCAGAGCGAGATCACACGTGAGTCTTAATTCTCTGTGGTTGTCAAACCCGAATGTATTAGTTTTAAATGTCTGAATGATCTCTAATAACTGGCGATGGAAACTGTAATGACTAGCATTATCTTAATAGCAATACACTTGTTGGGGCAGACCTTTTCATCTCAATACTGAACAGTAGCTTCTAGGGGCTCTTCTGGCCTTGATATTTTCATGTTGGCCCAACTACATAACAGTAATCTGAAAATCAAAAGTTTCTTCTTAGCTGCTCTTCATCAACATCAGACCTGTAGAATTCGTCTTCACTTTTTTCTAAGCATTCTGTGGGCATTGTAACACAATTTGGGTACCTGTCATATCTGCCTACCCAAGATACGCCGCTGATTGAGATCTCCTCACAGCGAGGAAATATTTTATTTTAAATTCCCTTTTCCTTTATCAAGCTATATAATGCGGGAAGCATTGCTGGGGCTGCAAGGGCGGTTACCACTAAAGATGATGTGAAGTATATAGTTTTTACGTAACCAACCTAAGGGAAATATTTCAGCACACTGGAAGTGGAATACAGTTTTGCATAGAAATCCAGTGCACTTACGATGATAAGTTGTGCACCATTTCATGCGCATTACAACTCTGGAAAAAGGCATCTCTTTTGCCTTTACAAATCTTTAAAATAAAGGTGACTGCAAATGAGTAACAATTACGTAATCGATCGATGACGACAACTGAGCATTGCCATTTCGCATACGATAAATTAAATGGAATTACATTTAATCAAATTGCAGTGATTTCGTGAATTAGAATGTTAGATAGCTTCATTCTTAGTTGCGTTGATACGCGGTGCTTACATAAACCCTCTTGTGCTTGAACTCTTGGCGCAGTAATATAAGTGCATGGCCAGGTGAAAAACTCAGGATTTAAATATTTTGTTACAATCTTGCCAAGTAAACAAAAGACTAGTTTTGTTATCTTATTAAATCTGATATTATAGATGCCATACCTTTAATTTAAGACTTTAGAATAAAAATGATCTAAATTCTTGGAACTATTTTCAGTGTGTTATTACACAGATCAAAGGGAAGGGTGAAAATAAATCGTCTAGCCTGGCGGTTCCGGTGTCCTACTGAACCGTAAACACGACTGGATACCGACACACCTGGGATGTAATAAATGCTCATCCATTCACTTTTTGTGGAGACTTTCGCTAACTCTCTGTTGTTTAGGAGTGCTGACATAATGTGGAGTAATTGTTGGCCGTGGGCTACTTTTTATTGAATTAGTGGTTCTTTTTCTCAGCCATGGCTGTACGAGCCAGAGACAGAGGAAATGTGAAGTAGATAGACTATAGGCTATAGGCTATCTACCATCTAGACTAGTCTTCAGTCTATCTAGATTTTAGGACTTCCAGTCTGGTGTAGCGTGTACACCTACGGTAGAAGAGACTAAATCTCTAGACTAGACTAGTCTCACACTCTCAGTTCGCACGTTGTCTTTAGCAGGAGAGACCCATTGTTGAATATGGCATCAAAGTGCACGAAATTTCTACCAAATATTTTCAACAAGACAAAGTGTCAACACTGTTTTGCTGCTAAAGAAGCACATTCGGCAGAGGCACTTGAGAACAACAAGGTAAGAATTTGTAATTCAGATACGCTTTATTATCTAAAGGAAAAGTTTGTCGTTGTGCTGGGGTCACTCATTTGGCTTTTTTGCAGCCTGATGCTGAGCCTGGTGGAGAAAAATGAAATAGGTTTAAAGTTCTGAGTGTATGCCTATGCAAGGCCAGCATCATCAGGCTAATGGAAAGTGAAATGACTCTTTCATAGTGACCACTAGCGCTAGCAGAGCCCAGTTGCAATGGCCAGTGTTTACTGTAGATCTAGATTGTTTCAAGATCTAGACTAGATATAGTTTAAGACTTTGTATTTAGCTAGTTTAGCAGTAAGGGAAGTCAGAGTACCTGAACATGGAGGACTTCCAAAGCAGACCAAAGGTGCCTCTCTGTGCCTTACGCTTAAAACACATTAATTCATTAAACCACTGTGATTTTTCTTGGTTAAAACATGGGACCTTTTTTTTAGGCTACATCTTTCTCTTAGAATTTTGATGACTGAAAAACATTGTCAGCTCATTAATCAATGCAGAAAGACTTACTTTTTGCTCTCACAGTGCTAGGCATTTGCAGTCCACATACTGACATAGCGCCCTTGTCATGACTAAAGGCAGTGCATGAGTTCAAAGGCAACTTGGTTGTCATTAACATGCAAAATCATTTGATGCTTGCACTTCAAGGGTTAAGATCTCAACTGAAAAGAAGCACTGGGATAGGACACCATTTTCTTGTCTGAATAGTCACTGAAAAGTACTTTTTATCTTCTGTTCTGACAGACATTAGGGTTAGAGTTAGGGACTTGCCTCTGGAAGTGATAGACAGTAGGAGTAGGGTTGGGATTGTATAATAAGTACTAAGCAGGGATGAGTTCCATTCATCTGAACACCACAGTACAAAGTAATCCCTGGATATTTTGCACATTATGGAAAAAAAGTATCATCAAAATTGTCTCAGTGATACTTTGTGCATTAGCTGCGAGGTTCACACTGGATTACCAAGCTGACGGATCAGGTAGAATCCCCAGCTTACAACTTTGGTATAATCTTCTCTCATGAGATGCATTCTGAAATCTTTTCCTTCAAAGGGTGAATTTCTTTTTTCAAACAAAAAGTGTGGCTGCTGAAAGGATGTTGGACTTAGGTCTGCACTGCATTTATATATGTAATGTTTTGCCACACTTGATATAATTTGACTTCATAGGATCATTCCTTTCAAATTATATTAAGCTAAAACTTGTTATCATTTTGCCAAGTGATCTTATTGTGACCCATGTGACAGTTTCATTACACATTACATCCCTGAAACTGAATTAATGAAATTGCAATTTATGAATGGTGTGCTGTTTTAGTATCAAGCAAACATGGAATTTTGACATCTGAGTCTGATAGGGAGGCAGATTTCCAGTAAAATTTAAAATTTCAGAATGCATGCTTGCAGTCTAGAACAGCCTTCTTTCAGGTAGTAAATGTTAGTTTAATGAACAGTTTTAGGTAATTTAGCTTCGTGGCCGTGAGTGCTGTTGGGTTAATGTGAAAAGCCTTTAAATTACACAAATTCACAAATTAAATTCATTGATTCAGTTGTCTACCTTAAATCCACCTGTTTTCTTTCATAGGATTGTATGCACAGTATTTGTAATCAATAAATCATGATTTCCTCTGGAGTAAACATATATACAGTATATATATATTATATACAAGAGGCACCTTTTGCAGTCCTATCAGAATAGCATGAAAAATATAAAAATATTCCTACTAGCACCACTGTGACTTTACTGGTGCTTGGAAAGTACCATTGTTCACCTGAGCTCAGTTTCAGGGAAGTATAATGAGAGACAAAAGAAAGCAAGAAAAAAGAGCTGGAGAGGAAGGCAAAAGAAAAGGCAACCAGCAAACTCCCTTCCCTCTCTTCCTCCTCCCTCTTCCTTCCCCGCTCCCAGCCAAAACAGGAAATCCCAATAACCTACACACCTCAGCCCCACCTCAAACAGTTTTTGACTCCTTGGAAAGAAGATTCAGAAAATGTACAGAAATGCAGTATGTTGTTCAATTAGAGGGACAGTGATATAATATTAACCAGGTGGCTAACAAAAAAAGGAACAGGAATGAAATTTTAAGCACATAAGTAAATATATTTATTGTATTCATCAGATTGCTTCAGTTTTCCTTTTGGTTACCTCTTTATGGATTTCTGCTTTTGTCTTGTTAAAACAGAAAATAGGTTTGCAGAGTTGCTGACAGTTGTAAGATGTGAAATGCTAGACAAAAAGCAACTGCAAGGACATGACATTGCTAGACAAAAGCTAAAGTAGCTATCCGTAAAAGAAATTATAGGAATATGAAACTGCAAGACAAAAGCAAATGTAGACTTACACAAGAAATTGCAAGAACATGAAATTGCTGGACAAGAGAAAAGCACATGTTATTTTATGGAGCACAAGATCATTTCAGCTACAGGAATTTCTAAATTCCAAAGATTTAAATTTGTCTGTATGGAACTTTTTGATAACACTGAGTGTGATGAGAAATGAAAATTTTTAGGTCTCATCTCTTAAGAAAAAAATTTGGTGGCCATGGAAACGGCAGCCATATTGAAAAATAACCATATATCAAAAGATTCAAAATTTCCAAAGATATGAATAATTTTGGTGAAAAAATGGTGGATACTACATAGGTAATAAGGTAGTTTATTTAAAGTTTTTCCATTAAAACAATCGATTTTTCAGGAGTTTGAAATTTTGATAGTTAAAAATATAACATTTTTGTGCATAAAAATACATTAAAACCTTCATAGGAATAAAATGATACTTAATATTAGAAGTATAAACTACCTTCTTATCTAGAAGTATCATAGCTTATATTCCATGCTAAATTTCAAGGCTATAGAGGCAATGGTATTTGAGATTTTGAAATTCTAATGTCTTCAGTGATGTAAAAATGAACATTTCAAGAAAATCACCAATAAAGTTGTATTTATACCAAACAGCATCACATTTAGACATTTTCCGTGTAGTTTTGCAGCTTATAGATGTAAAAAATTGATTCTCTGATAATTCAAATAGTTTAAAAGGATGAGACCTACAGTTCAATATTTTCAAGCCAAATCAACTATTTTGTCTCCCGCTGAACCCCTTAACCGTGCAGTGCAAATTAATAAGAAACTTGTGATGCCATGCAGTTTTGAGGCTATTGAAGAGGCACATTTTTGCATGTATTGAATGATAATTTAGAACAGATATGCCCACAGTATGCAGTGTTTTTTTCCAGAATGCACGATCATGCAGTTTGCCCCTGACATTTCAAAATCTCCCTTAAAAATAAATTAACCTTGCGCTGATATTCCCTTTTTTTTTCTGCATTCCTAAGTTTGCATTACTTGAGAAAAACCTAAACTCCCTTTTAAAAATTTAAACGTTCTCGAACTTATTGACAAGGGAGGAATATCTGCCCAAACTCAAATGACCTGGAGGAAACACTGGCATGTCATTCATGAACTTCAGTTAGTTTCAAATAGAGCAACGTTATCAGAGTAACAACGAAGTTAGGCTTTGTAATAAGTATCTAAGGAACAGCATTCAGATGGCTGAAGCTGATGAATGGAGATCATATTTTTACTGTAAAAGTTTATTTTAGTTTTAGTTATAATTTGAATAGGCAAGCATTTACTGATTTAGATAAGATTTGCAAGGCTGTGATCTGGTATTATGAGGTAAAGATTGGCTTCGCTTTGAAAACATGTTTGTTTTATTACTCAGTTCCTTCCATTTTAAAAGAGCATGTTGACGTAAATCCGGAATGATATAAGCTCAGGGGCCTTTTTAAATCATTTTGGGAATAAGCGCGCCATCACTGTGGACCCAGAGGAATGTGGGAACTTTTGAAGTCTGAAGGCAGAAATTCACTTAGGCCCGTTATCCTGAGGCGAGAATTTCTCGCTATCTTTAGAGGTCTACTCTGAGCACATAAGAAGTGTGACCCTGCACAGCTTCTCTCTGCGTTTCAGATGCCCTGCACGCACACACACCTGGTTATGTTTGCTTTGCTCAGCTGTGGGATGCTTACTCATCAAACGCACTGCCCGGTTACTCACCCACGTCTCACCTTTCACAGCTTACCGCTCCCTTTCAACCCCCCCCCCCCCCCCCCCCCCCCCCTNCCCCCCCCCATCCCCTGTCGTCTATACTCTTAGGTCGTGCTTGCAGTTGCTTGGTATTACATGATGCACAGCAGAACCCTGCATAAAATGACAAACATGGAGGAAAGAAAAACATTTTTGTTTGTTTGTTTTTGCTAAGGTTGAAAAGGGTCTCACGTGCTGTCTTCTGTTCATGATGCATTAGTTGCATTTAAAGATGCATCAAGGATTCTTGCGAGGATGAAGTGTAAGGGGATGGGACGGAAGAGTGTATTTTTTTGTGAATGTGTTACATAAATATAACGTAGGGTTTGCGATAACTCTTCTCCCGTTTGTTACAAAAACAAGCAAAAAAAAGAACCTCAGCGTGGATTTTTCAAACTCTAGCCCCCGCCAGCCTGCAGAGACCCTCTATCACTCTGTACTATTTTCTGATGTACACCATTGCGAGATTTAGCATTTGAATGAGTATGATACCTTTTATCCCAAATCCGCCTTCTCCTGACAAATTGCCATGGTGAAGATGTAAATTATATTCGAGAACGAGGAAGTTTTCCTGGGTCACAGAATAAGAACATATTTTTCAATAGTATTGTATTCCCAGCCTATATATGACTGAACAATAGTGATTCCCGGCCCAGGTGCCGTATGGTCTCCTGTCTTGTCCCTTTAACCATGAGCAGCTTGTGTTAGGTAAGAGAGAGGGTGTTTATCAGCGGTGACCCAGAGAAAGAGAGAGAGAGAGAGCAGGGCCCTGGAGATTATGACAAGTGAAGGGCTCTTCACACGACCAGACCGCAGCTTTATATACGGCAGTGACTGTTGGTCTTGGCAGTTTCCGCAGACGATTGTGTAACACACAATCTTCTGTAGGTCTGAAGGTCTCTCCTTCCCTGCCTCCGGCATTCCCTCCTTTCTTCTTTCTTGAGGGTGAAGTGGACATGTCAGTGGAGAACTTTGGGAGGAAAAGAGGGTGGGGAATGGCGGTGGATGGGAACCGTTTTGGTCATTTTCTGCTGGAGATGATATTTGATGATCGTTTCCGAGATTTTTACCTTGAATTCACAAAGTTTGAATGCGCCCTTCCAAAAACTGTCCTTCAGTTTTGACGTAATGGTGCCAAAGTGCCAAGGTATAGGAGACACCTTCGAGTCTCCTTCATAAACGTGACGAGATTGTCACGGGTAATATCGACCCAGCCACGGTCAATAAATTTAAAGTCTGGCGGAGAAGATCATTAGCTGACCAGGGTAATGGCAGCTTTTGGCAAAGGTCTCTATATTTTTCAGTGTGGACATGGTAATAAAGTTGTGGGAGATGGATATTTGCAATTCCGGCTATTGCCATTATCTGCAGTTGTATGGAGACGCCTCTAAGTGTCCGTCATCAATAAGATGATCTTGTCAAGCATTTGTGTACTGTCAAAAGTGAACTGCTGCCATTATCAAATGTAGGCCTACGTCTGATTGCCAAATCGCAATCTGGATAATTGCAAATCCTGTTTAATTGCAGCATTTCCTCATAATAGTATGCTATATTTGTACATAAAAATCACTGGATAATGCAGAAGGTCCTTTTAATGGCAACTTTCTTGCATGCCTCTGGGGAGTTGCGAGTAAGCAGAATTCACTCGATTTGAGAATGATCATTTTCGGGTCCAGTGCTCCTCGGTGACTTTATTATGCAAAACTCTCATTATTTCTTCACCTGTGTCAAGTTCACCCTGCTTGGGAGAAGGTTATTTAAGTTTAGAAATCTCATACAAGAGTAGAATTTCGTTGTTTTGTTTTGGTTTTTTTGTGTTATTTATGTGAAATAATGATGTATCTGCCTGCTCTAGTTATGCACTGTACAAGGCTGCTGGTGACATGGCAGGGCGTAGTCAAGCCGTTATTTAATGCCGAAAGCGCATTCCAGCGAGTGGCGAAAGCGTGCCTGCCCAGTTCTAATCTAGACAGGTTTTCAGTTCTTTGTCTGCAAAGATTAAAGCCCATGTCAGGTAGTGTAGAAACATTATACTAAAAAACCAGGAGTGAAAAGGTTTTAATTAATCACATCATCTTCCAGACAAGGGAACATTGTATTTTTACATTGTAAATGTTGTACCTGAAAAAAAATCGTAACTATTTTTAACGAATAACCCTTCGCTTGCTCTCGTGGGGCTGGGTCTAAGAAGACCGCACAGAGTTTCGATTTGACAGAGGTGACCCTTTTTTGGCTGCAGAATGTGTGTTAGTAGGCAGGTGACGCGTCTTCTGCCAATAGAGGGAGTCATTTTGTGTTTCATAGGAGTTGCAGAGTAACATTAAATGCATATATCGTCGCTGCAGGATTCTAAACAGCTAACTCTGAATAACTGAAGAACTAGTTAGCTGTTTAGATTCTTGCAGCGACGATATATATGTGGGATCGTAATTGTAATCTTTTTTTTTCTTTGCTAAGCTGATCGAAAAGAATATAGACAGATGACATTGTAAGCGCAGTTTTATGTTGTATGTTACTCATAAAGGAAGAGCACAAATGGTGTCATTGCTGATCGGGGCAAGCTCACCTGGATCACAGCGTAGTGCCCTGTCGATTTGAACAGGTTTCCCGCAGATCCAAAACAAAAGGGTCCTTCAAATATGCTTGAAATTTAAGTCCTATAATTATAGTGAGTTTACTTAACACTGACACCTTTTTCCAACAGTCACTAAGGCGGTCCTGTTTAAAAAAAAAAAAGGTTAATGTTTATTTTTTGAATTCTCGCATTTCTTCAAAAGTTCTTGAAGAGTCATTAAAATGAAGAATTTTTTTTTTTTTTAGTGGAAAGTCTTTGCGAACTATTTTTCAAAGGTATGCAGCAGTTTAAGATTTCAAAAGTATATTTTATTCTCTTATTACGGTAGTCGCTGCACGAAAGCAAGGTCCAGCATCCACTTCTTACGCGCGTGACATAATGAATTATTCCTGAAGTGCCGTAGCTGTGCGGCACTGAGGCTGTAGCCAGCTCGTCTAATTGTTTCACATATATATCGGCTAGATCTGTCTGACCTTTGTCCCTCTGATTTTTTGTTTCCATAGAATAGACGAATTCAGCATGACTATGATCTCGTCATCGTAACGAATGACTGAGGCGATCTCCTATTGAAAATAGGTTTTATGTCGAAACCAGACTGTAACATTACGCTGAATAATTGTCATGATAATGCGTTAATCAGATATCGCAATTATGTGCAGATCAGATCTGATTGAAAAACAAAAACGAAAAAAAAAAAAACAACTTGCAAAATTTGCAAGTTTATGTACTACAGGCGTCACGGGTTACACAACAGTCTAGAATTCATTGAGTGGGTACAATACATTTTGCTTGGCGTCATCTCTAAACATCTGTATGTCTGTTCTTGTTCTTCTTCATTGCTCTCCGTCCCCCACACGCTCCNTTTTTTTCTGGTCATTTCATCCTTGAAGAAAAAAAAACAAATTTGTTTCCTATGTGTTTATCGCGGGCCTTCCAGGATCCAGATACGGAGGCGATAAGTCAGCCTCTGTCTCTATAACCTGCCCGCTGATTAATTGCCCAGATACTGGGGCTAGCAAGGCTCTCCTCTTCCGGAGTTTATCGGTATCGGCGCCCTTTCGTATTACATTAACTTATTGGCAGTAATTGATGGCAGATACCCGTTGTCGCCCTGTCTGCATTGGACTCTGCTGACGTCGATCGACGAAAGATCGGATGGCAAATAATTAATTGCCGGGATCTCGCCCATTGTTGCCCTGTCTGCATTGGACCCTGCTGACGTCGATCGGCGAAAGACTGAATGGCAAATAATTTTTTGCTGAGGTCTCGCCAGTTGAACACTAAATGACTTTATCATTCATGCATTATCACTCATCAGACTCGTCAAACTTTGATTCGTGCTGATTATAATTGTAGTCAGGCTTACATTTTATACAGCACCTGAATTGTTCAAGGCAGACCGTTTTCATCAGGATTGTACTCAATTGGGCAAATACAATAGTCTAGTGTACCCCAGAGCTCGCAGTCCGGGGTTTAGCACGTAACCAAAACTCATAGAGACCAGCATAAAGGAAACGAGTGGTATAGGAATGTGTGACATGCACGTAATGAACTGATGTATCATGATCGTGGCGATCATTACAAGAAGATTCTCTATTGTGCTTACTGGTAGTGGGCTGCTGTGGATAGCCATGCTTTAACGGGACAGGGTGAATTATTTGCTTCACAGCCTAGTAAGTCCGCATTCTTGCATTTATTTTCTCATAAAATTCAGACCGCGTAGTATATGTTTTCTTTGCCTGGCAGTTTCTGAGACTACACTGGGAAAAATAAAAGGCCGTCAAAAAGCTAGATAGACTAGCAGATGATTGGTCTAGACATTTAGCGTAAACGTCTGCACCAATCGTCTGCTACCCTCTCTCGCGTTATGACGCCATGCATTACGAGTAATGGCGACGTGAAGAAGGTGAAAATCCCGACCTTCCAGGGTTGTTTTCTCACAAATGGTCAGACTGAAGGAAATGTACGCGGTTTAAAACTTTTCAAAACATCAGTGAAGATTTTGTAGGCCGTGAAGCAAATATCTAATTGTGTGTCACAAGTCCTATGTCTAAATCAACACGTGTTTAGCATGTTTGTGAATACAGTGTTTGCCTCAATTATTCCGCATGCACAGAAGGAAGCTGTGAATGAGGAAGGGGCGAACAAATGTCAAAAGTGTGAAAATAATAAGTAGGAACAAGCATCAATGGAAGGATATCACTTTTTCCATTTGTTGTGATTGGATACTTCGCTAGTAAACTAGTCTTTTTCTGCCCTCCTGACACAGCCGTGTTAACACAGCTGTATATCATTTTCACACCGATAGCATCCCTTGCCCTCACTTCCCTTATACCAGCTTCAAGTTTCTTTTTGATGCAGTGTCAGTAATAATATCAGTTTACTCAGTTTGTATTTCTGTACATGTGGGAGCAGAGCGTTAAAAATTGGCTTCAAACATGAAGTCAAGCAGTCCCTCTGTTCCTCTGCCGCTCACACCTTTCACGAGTCTTTTGACTCATTTTCAACAGCTTTGAGTCCCCACTGAGAGCGTCATTGTCCAAAATGTCAGCGCTATGATTGCCCACTGCATTCCGCCGTCAGTATGGCAAAACAAAACCCAAAACTTCAATCAATTTCAAGGGCTTGCTATTTTCCATGTGTGTCGTTTGAAAAAGTGCTGCTTGCTTTTTGGTGTTTGGCACCTTGGCATTGGGGCCTAGGATCGCTAGAGTTGAAATGGTTTCGCCGTGGATTTCTGATACCATGTATGAAGATATAATTTGCACCAATTTGACATGATGTAAGCGTAGATGAAGGCTGTATTTGTTGACATTCTTGGAAATTTAATGCTCCGTTTATTTCATGAGTATTCTGTGGTAGTAGTTAGGTCCACAGATTACTCGGATACAAGTGTCAAAGTAGGAAAAAAACAACAGCCGTTGAATGTTTTTTATTTCATCCACGTATTCCATAGTTTGCTTCGAGTACTGTGAGGCTTAGCGATATTCAGTGGCGGAAGTATATATAGTTGTAGGCATAGTGATTTCACTGAGTGGCGTCGTTCTACGATAATCTTTCATCTTCTTGGCTAAATTTCCCGGCTGTCGTCCATCTTCTTGAGATATAGCGCACGGGAAGGCCTTCGTATGTTGGCCTTTGACCTGGGTAATAGCTACTACTTACCGCTGCACAGTTCCACCACGTGATGAAAGGGTTGTACGGCGAGAACCTAGAAGTCTACTGTCAAAGGGGCGGATTAGGACGCTTAGCCTGTTCTTATAGTGGTACATACTGTAATGTATGTTTGATGTTGGAGGAAAAGGTGGGGGAAAAGGAGGAGACAGTGTGAATTCCTGAAGAAAATATAGTATAGAGGGAAACATGGGGACTGACAGGAGACGTTGGCTACAGTAAATCCGGCGGATGCTCATATTACTCATCGTGACTTGTGTATATATCAAAGAGAAAAGCCTGCAGGTGGACTGTTGTTTTTGTATTGCAAAAGCATGTTGTTCTATATATGGCCGTATTGTTGTTCAGAGTAACCGAACTATTCACTGGGAGCTCCAATAGTGGGAAAGAATGTACATTTAAACCAGCCAGTGATGACATGGGAGATTAAAACCCGCCAAGAAAATGACTTGATGTTATCATACACGCACACTGACTTAGGTTCTGACCTACTTTGAATTCATCAGTCAAACAATGAAAACTTGGTCAGGAGTCGACGGCGACAGCGCTAGGGTGTCCTTAAGAAGCCTACGTGAATACAATGTGAATGTTTTGTTGTCATCGGTCCCCCGACGTGGGGAGCTGGGTTAAACCTTTGTTCAAACAATGCATTTTTCAAGGGTACTTAGTATTGGAAAGCAACCACCAGCAAAATCATAATCCGTAAGCTGCACTCTCCGAACGGTTGGGAAGGGGTGGGTCCCAAGCGGCAACATGTTTCGCGATGTTTGGGACTGATATTTGAGCCAGGGATTTGTTTTTCGGAGTATTGCTAAAGACCGATGGGGCATAAAGCACTTGAAGCACTGGTGAAACAGGTTTCAGATATATTATACTCGTTTCTGCCGCAGGCATTGTATTGTGACACTTGTAGAGTGTCAGGAAATCAAATGGCCGAAAGACATCGAGGTATATTCCTCTGATGATGTTCTGTTGTCTCGTTGTCCGAGTGAAAGTCTGCTATCTACGTCCCCTCTATGATGAAACACGAAATTAGTGCAGTCAATTAGCAGTAACTACCAGTGGAGCGAATTTCTGACGCCCACCTTAGTCGCTCACCAAGCTGTTCGTAATTACGGACAGGGAAAAAGAAAAAAAAAAGATACGGGTATAAAAACATCCATGACTCACGCAAAACACAAACCTACAGTGTACGTCATGTAGCATATGCGGATGCTACTAATAGACCTTCTTACATTCACATGCTTGGATACCCAGTACCAGGCACGCATACGTACAAATTTAACCACATGCATATACTCTGCTAGTCCAAAAGAAATTAAAAAAAACAGTCACGAAAAATGAAGGGGGAGTGATGTGTATAGAACTATAGTATAGGAGAGCTAAATGAACAGAGTGCTAGCCGCGCAGTCCGTCAGTCATATGGCATATTATCACTATCCGGTCATTAAGCGATGAGCGATACCTCCGGCAGCGCTTCCAGCCCGGGCGACGCCAGTATTTGGCACAGCTAGCTCTTGAGCCAGGACAGGCAGATACTCATGTGTTGTCAATTTGCTCAATTACAGTACTTGTTATTAAGAAAACATTGTCAACAAGGCGCACCAAAAATAATAATAGGATAGGATAGTAACGAATTCGTGCACGTGAAATGCACTTATAATAAAGAGGTTTGCTCTTATTGAGGCTTCACGGTGAAACTTTAGCACAATAGTTTTTTTTGAAAGAGGAGGTGGGTGACGGGGGGTGGGGGGAGGGGGTGNGGGGTGGGGGGAGGGGGTGTCAGTGAAAATGCTGATATTGGTCATTATGTCTCTGAGAAAGTCTTCTCTGACTCTCACTTATCGCGTTTTCATCACATGTTTTGGGACGACAGCCCCAGCTCCATTTGGCTACGCAGTTCAATGACATAAAATGACAGCCGCAGAAGTGAAAGTGCTCCGCATAATAGCAGCTTTTTCATGAAAGGAAATTATTTTGAGCTGGTTGGTAGCATCCGACTACGACAGCAGCTCAACCGGACATAAATACAGCCAAATCACCGACCAATCGATATTGAATGCTCTTTAATTTTTAGCACTTGCGTTTAGGTGAAGCTCATCATGCGGTTTGTTTTGGATTGACAGATTCATAGTTACAGGCCTGTCATAAACTGATCGATCGCTCGAGCATGTTCATCCGTTTGTCAGAGGAGTGTGTATACGTGGTAACTTAATCTGCAGTTGTAACATATAAACAGGATTTTTTTTGGTTGTTGTTTTTTAAACACGTAAAGAGTTAATTTGTATTCATACGGAGGAGATTTGCATGCCAGAACGATCAAAATTGTGTCCATACATGATCAGCTCATGATATCTCAACTCTGAGGATGCGATAAGGAATGTTTGTATTATTATGACAATGACTTGTTTTTCGAAAAGAGGTTATGGCCACTCTGGGGAAACTTTCACGTTATAATCTCCCTGGAATTCAAGAGCAAAAAGCGAACGAATCAGGAATGTTTGATTTTTCGATCTGGACATTGACAGAAATCTTTGCATGCTCATGTCAGGTAACCAAAACACAGCCAATAGCTGGGCACCTCATGGGTTATGTGAACTGTGGATGACTGCAGCTTCTCAAAAAAAAAAAATGGCAGAGGTTCTTTTCTTCGATTGATTATATTTTTTTAATTGCACCGAAAATATGACAGTGTCTTCCCTTTTTTAATATATTTTTGCTACTGCGTATTTACTTTACAGTTTGCTTGGCTGTTTGATAGGTTACTCATCGTTTCGTAGTTTATTTGAAATTTTTCTTTTTTTTTTTTTCATTGCAGGCCTCTAGGAAGGTGTCCAAATGTGGCTATTTATTCGTTTCGCCGGGCTTTGATTTCAGCAACCCTTTGGATCGGACAAAGGTAAGTTTATGTTTTGAGATTAAGATGATGGAGGAGGAAGTAAATGCTGAGCAATTATGTGGAAAGAGAGAGAGAGAAAGAGAGATAGAACAATCGAGAGAGAAAAGGAAACGGGCTATGAACATCAAGGCTTTCAACGGCCTTNGGGGGGGGGGGGGGGGGGGGGGGGGGGGGGGGGGGGGGGTGAAGTAAATTGTGTTCATCGTTGATTTCCGTTGGACTTACTGAGACAAAAGCAGTACTGTATTCCTATTTTTGCTTTCACACAAGACATCAGAGACAAAATACTATAGTAATTATAAGATATGAATAGGAGCAACCATGAGGTAAATCTTAGCCCCTGCTGAAAACTATTCAGTGACCTGAATAGGACCAACCGAGAGATAAATTTTAGCACCTGCTCCACGGGCCACTGTGAAAAGGACCCCACATTCCCTGTCAAGATTTTGCAACACAGGCATGAAGGATAGGGCTCTTTCAAGGGCAGCTAGTCGAATTATCTCACCCATTAAGTGAAGTAATGGTACACCAGAACATTCCTTTATCCTCGTTCTCCCCAGTAGGTGATCTTGGCTATGTCGAAGGACAGCACCGCAGTGATAATGATACAGTTCATTTAGTCATAGACAAGTCATGGACTATATCGATATTTCGACTAAATCGGTGCCGTTGTTAGAGAAAGCCGTGATCTTTATTTTGAGGTGGTTGCCACACTGACTTCGCTGCAATAGTATTTTTTTTTTAATGTGAACACACTGACGCCTTGACCGTGGAACGGCCCGGTAGCCGTAGCAAAATGCTTCTGGGTAGACCGAAATTGAGTATAATCGCAACCCGCCCCAAGGTCTATGCGGCTCGTCATGTGGTTACGTCACCCATCTCCATCATCATGTACATCTGTGTAAGATTGTGTCGTCTTGCTTCATCATGACTTAATCACCTCACGAAGAAGAGACGTACGCATAGCTTTTCTCCTCCTCCTCCTCCTCCTCCTCCTTCACTTCTTTTTTCTGTTGCTTCTCCTGTGACTTCTTCTTCTTCTACTTTCTTAGATGTCAGCACATCGTCACAGTTCGCCTGTCTCATTTGAGTGGGTTTTTCAGGAGAGGAAAAAACAGTAGTAGACAACGCAAGAAAGTGATGCCAGTCTCACATTTTAGTATTGTTTTTTTTTTTTTTCAACCAATGACTTAGCCGCTTACTTTGTCATGGACGTTAGATGAATGGATTGGGTTGTAGCAAACACAAACTAGCCTAGTTTGCAAACTGTCCATCTCTTACGAGTCTGAGATAGGCAATGACTTGACATTGTGTTAGAATGAGTTTATTGGAGCAAAATGTTACAAGGTATTAAAGACTTTATGTATGTCGAAATCCGAGTCAGCGGGCTTACAGCAAGATGATAACATACAACAAACTTGGTCTGTGGTATCTAGTACCATATGTAGAAGGACCTTATTAATTGGAATTGCAGGAGTCAAGAAGTCCACAAATTGGAGTTTGAGATGGCTGAGTTCGGAAACGAACTTTGGTCTAGAAAATAAGTACAGTTCCCATAATCCAAACTTTACGAGATACCTAATTTTCCGCGTATACGAAATTCAAAGTAATGGAGTCTTGCAGTATTGTTTAACTATGAAGTATCACCATTAGTTCATCTATTGTTTATTTTGATAGATTGATGTGACACTGTGGAGTTTTATCACTGTCTTTATTTTACAATAGTTATGAAATAACCACATATATGTCGCAGTGCGATTAAGGCTGCGCCATCCGACTGTCAGGAGTAAGCTCTACCTACAAATATCGTGGACGCTGCTTCGAATCACATGGGTTTGTTTTCATATTTCAGGACGTTTAATTCCATGCCTGATTTCTTTAGTGTGACGAAACGGAAGTACAATAAACAAACAATCTACAATTTTCCTGTGTATTCTGAAATATTTTACCCGTGAATTTCGGGAAAAAAAAAAAAAACCTCTCCCGCGTGAGGTGTGCGCTTGACTTCAAATGAGTGATGTGGCCCATCATGTCTCTTCTCTCCTTTTACATCCTGGGCGGACCTTTAACTGTTACTGAGACGTGTCAGGCAGTATGAAACTGGTCAGACCGATTGGTCGCCCTTTGAGCCGCTGCTTGTAGGAAAGATGGGTGTGTCCTTGGAAGAGAATATCAGGATTCTTCTTCCCATCTCTCGCGTAACGTGTGTCACGAATGACAAAGTGCAATATTATTATCTGAAATTTTGCCAGTTCTTTGCGTTCAGTGCGATCAAGGCATAATCTGTCATAACCCACCAGTCCGTATGATGATGAAGTGGGAAGACATATCAGTATCACTATCAGAATTATCTGAGTACATCCAATTTTAACCACTGGAGTGGCCACTTCACAACACAGATAGATTAGGACAGTTATCTCCCCATTCCCGAGTCACACTATATTCGTATGGTAATGCAAAACGGAAGGAGCAGGGGGGAGGGAGGGAGAAAGGATCAGTTTAGTATAACAAAAAGATTATCATTATGCTTTCGTCCTCACCCACGCCACCCCCAGCACCCAACATAAAAAAAAATAAAATACATGAATTCTGGGTTTTTTGGCCATGTCGTCGTTCCCAGTTTCCTTTCAAACGTCCTTGACCTCTCAACCTTCGCAGTGATAACTCCGCCAAAAAACACACATAAAACAACTCCACCTGATGAAGACCTGTCTCTTGATGATAAGAGGCGGTGATACCCCGGGGTCACAGGCCGCTTGTGGTTGTTTATACATTTTGGTAAAAACGATCATAACGAGCCCTTAGCATGTACAAAGTTCCGTTGTGTTTTCCCCGCTTAGAGGATTTGAAGCAAAAGTAAAATGTAGCCGATGATCGCACGTCATTGGGCCCGGTCAGTGACGTCACGACGATGAAACATTATCAGGGTGGTGGCGTCTGCAGATGGTGACTGACTCATATTTCTTGTAAAATTCCAGATGATTTTTGTGTGAGGATTTTGTTATGTTATGTATGGCAGCGACTGACTCATTAAATAAATATACTTTTTAGACTCCTGATACACGTTTTATGTTCATATGCCATTTTCTGTCTGGAACGAAAAAAAAAAATAAACGGAGTGCTTGAGAATATGTTGTTTATTGTTATTTTATAATATGGGCGGAGGAATGCTTTACTTTCCCCAAAACCTGCAGGTCACGTCTTTTTGTGAAGAACGGCAATTCCTGTTAGTTTTGATTTATGCGAGAAAAAAAGAATGCTTTTTCATGAGTTATTGTTGTAACCAAATCTAATGTTTGCTTTGAAATTTCATCCCGCCCTGTCTCTACAACAAATATGCACACCCATACTTTAAGGATTGTTAATATCAGTGATATGTTGTTAAGTATCATTAACGGTATTGAAGTGATATGAAGTGTCATAAATGCATTAAACCGAGATCGGGGATGATAGCAAGATCGGGGATGATAGCAAGATAACTTGTCAGATACAGGAAATAACAATAGCGAAAACAAAAATTACCCCCTCCCTCTCCAAAATGCTCGAAACTACTGACGTCTATGGATATAATCGATGTTTTTACAGGCTTATATAATTATAATTGTTTATTTATCTTAATCTCTGGGACTTCTCGCAACCGGGCAGCTTTAGTCGGTCTTTGAACTCTTTCATTTCCTTGCACAATGTTAGGCGTAGCGCTAGATATTTGTCCACGAACATTTATTATTAGTCTTGCCGCTTGTTGGGAGCTCCCAAATTGTTTTGAACATTACTCCTCACTGAAGCATATTTCTCCTGGACTTTCGAAATAAATATCGTTAAATTTTGCGCGTGTAGCTATGGATGGTGATCTATACCAGTGACACAGACACAACAGTATAATGCTTCTAGATCTATATACTTCTAGTCTACTCATGGTTACTGGCGCCAGTCGTGATGGTCTTCGTTTACGACTCACGCTTCCCATTTCCTTCTTCGCCTGTTTGCTCTTCTCATGTTTGCTCTTTAGCCCCTTTCCCATTTCCTTATCCCCTCTCCACATTCTCAGAGTTTATTCCACCATTATCAGACTCAGCTCACGGCAGTGTTCCACTTGAGCCCTTGGCTTACGCCGTATCAGACCTCTACTCCTCCAGAGCCATCAGAACCCCCGTTGTCCCAACACTTAGACTGCTCACTCTGGTAACACGACGACCTAATTTCAGGTCAGATAGATGGATTGCTTCAGAGTTATCCGTCATCAGGAAAAGCTGTTATCTTGCGTTTGTCGTTCATTCTCACCTGAAACGACAACGTCCAACTTACATAAAACGTAACCTGAAACAAGATATCTTTCTTCATATAGTAAGTTGTAGTTGTCGATAACATATACTAAGTTAGTACAGTACTTTCTTTGTTTCGGAATATGAGAAGGTTACCATTGCCCTCAGTCTCCATCCGGTCTTTCCCTCTCTCCTCTACATCAAACGGTAGAATACCTACCTGCCCTGCACTTAAAGAAGGCTAACGTATTATGAACCTGCTCTGCTTTGTGTCGCTCCAGTGGCGGATATCCTCCAGATGTTTTTCATGAGGGAAATCCCAGTACCCTAGATTTAGTCTCAGACACGCCGCGGGAGTTGTGAGCTTGTTGTATACCTTGTACCCTGCTCAGTTCCAGCGGATCATGCGATGAAATCTAGAACAAGCATTATATTATGGAACCGGTGTAGACGATTTTCGTGGAATGTCCAGGCTATAAGAACAATTCATGACCTCTTGTCAGAGCTGTATAATGCCGCATTGGGGGGGGG
>JAWQUT010000011.1:2542729-2552896 GCA_033807755.1 Ellobium chinense | reverse complement strand
CCACACATACATACATACACACACATAAACTCACCTTCTGCCCACTACTGAGCATCTGCTATTTATCTGTCCGCAGCCTGACACGGTGCCTCAGGGAGTTGTGGATATGAACAAATGCACAGATGTCCAGGACGCAGAGGCCACCACCTCCCATCCGCTCTCCCTTGCAATCATCACGCCAGAGAAGACTGTGTATGTCAAGGGCAACTCCAAAGAGGAGATTCTGTGGTGAGTTGCCATAAGCCCCTCTTGCAAATTCTGTCAGTCATGTGTTATACTTAATAATGTGGACTCTTACGCCTTTACGGCTATATATAGCATGGATGTATTTAGAGGTAGCTTTAAAAACTCCCTTATTTCTCAGTCTTTATATCAAAATACCCTTGGGGCACAGATACTGTGGATAATGGATAATGCGTACACCATGGGACTGACCAAAAGTGTACTTATCATCAGAAATACATATTGGCTATATATACGTACCCATAGAGAAGAAAAATTGGGACTAGAAGTACTGTACTCAGTAACGCGTTTACCTGCTAAACGTGTCCCTATTAAGTGTGCTCCACTGTATCCGCAAATATAGTCCAGGGGGGGACTGCCATAAGGCAGGCTGATAAAACTGATACAGCATGACATTAACATGTGTCACTAGGGAATCTCACAGAGACACAACACAACACAATAGTCGCACTCAACAACAACCGAATTCGGTAGAATAATGGGCCAAAGGGAGCATGTTGTCAATTTGAAGTTTGATGGCACTCATGAATACTGCAACCGCTTTAGAGATGCATGTTATGCACCATAAAGAATACAGTGTTCACTATCGGAGGATATTTTGTGGAAGATGAGTTGCTCCTTCAAAAGTTTTTCATGATCTGAATAGTTTTCATGGAAATTTACATTCTGCCATGGTATCTGTGGTCCTCATTATTCCCCGCCCTTTTTCCTCCCCCTCCTCCTCCCCTCCCTTTCCCCCACTTCCCTCCCATGATCATGATGGACTTCATAGTCATACCATATCCGTCATTTAATCATGTTGATGAGCTTGCGGAGTGCTGTTCTGGTTGCACGTATGTCTCTTCCGTGCACCATTTCAAATCAGCTGTCGCCACAAAATAACGAGGGCAATGTATAGTCTGTATTCACACAGATTTAGGATCAAATTACACCCCAAAAAAAAAACCACCCAACATCCTCTTGTTATCTTGACTTCATTTACGGTACATGTATTGTGTCGGTGTTCCTGTCATAAAGACGTTGTTGGGAGAACTGCAGGTAAGTAGTATGGCTCACGGTGTGGTTAGAATGTCCCCTTCGTTGATAGCTCCTCACCCGTTCATTTGGTCATGAGCAGAATTCCATGTGTCTTTGTCTGAGTTCGTGCCTCCTCCAGTATCATTTCGGGAAAAAAACCTGAGCAACACAGTCCTGAACAAATAACAAATAAACATTCTTTTGTTGTTGTCTTGACTTCATAAAGTACGGTACCTGTATTTTGTCCGTCACAAAGACGCTCGTGAGAGAATATTGAAGGACAGTCTGAGGTAGCAGAATGATACTCGCCGCCCTAAGTGTGGTTAGAATTCCCCATCCCTCACCCATTCCTTTGGTCATGAGCAGATTTCCGTGTGTCGTTATGTGGGTTCGTGCCTCCTCCAGTACCATTTCCGGAAATACCCGAGGAGCACACCCCTGAACAAATAACGCAAAAAACAAACAAACCAAAAAAAACCATTCTTTTGTTGGTGTCTTGATTACATTTACGGTACATGTATTTTGTCCAAATTCCCGTCATAAAGACGCTTGTGAGAGAAGGTCAGGAGTAGCAGAATGATACTCATCGCCTTTAGTGGTTAGAATGCCCCATCATTGTTAGCTCCTCACCCATTCCTTTTGGCCATGAGCAGATTTCCGTGTGTCGTTATGTGGGTTCGTGCCTCCTCCAGTACCATTTCCGGAAATACCCGAGCAACACACCCGTTCTAAACACAGCCTCAGAATATGAATGTATTCTGTATTCTTATTGTGTGGTCGCAGCCAGTTATAACATTTGAAACAGGGATAAAGAATTTTCTTCTGAAGTATATGACCTGAGTAAATTGAATACCCCTTTATACCTTTTAATAAAGCAGTCTCTACACGTTCCATCCTTTTAAAGCAATAATTCGTGTGGCTTTTCTCTAGCGTGCATTTATAATACGCAGTATAATTTTAATCGTGTGTACGGTAACACGCATTCGCTCCTTTCATGTGATTACTATAATGACTGCATTGAATGGAAGTGCTGAAACGGTTTAGGTTCGAGGATATGCCGTTCTGTAGAATGGTGGGTCGTAGACTGTGACGGACGAGGCTCTGATGATCTTGGGTCATGTCATATTCTTTATTTCTGGTTTTGATCATGGTAGATATTATTAACCATGTTTCAAGTTGTTGTTGTTGTTGTTTTGAGGTGGGGGGATTTGTTGAAATTTGTTAATCGGGGTTCATCAAGCCGCGAACACAAAACAGTTTTTGTGGCATCTGTCAGCGGCAGGCTAAGTGCTGTGCAGTCCGTTGACGACAAACGTGCCGGGAATGCGTTTGGGAGGAAGAGATAAAAAGCATGCTATGTGCGAGCTTCACGCTTGATGATCCGAGTATTTTAGATTTGCCGATAGCCCTCCCTCGGAATCACCGCCCCATGCCGTAATCCCTAAACAAAGTGTACCAGCCATGTACGGGTGAATGCCTAGCGACTCGAGGGCGGAAGCAACGGAGATGTGAAAGCTCAGATAAAAGGCATGCTAGTGGTGAAGATGTAAGTAAAGAATGGGAGATATGTGGTTAGCAGTGATATATCGAGTACACTGTAGAATAATCGAATATGCGTGAACTGTATTCGCTGCGTGCAAGAATCAAAACAGTTGATGTCACTGTGCTTGGTATCTGACCCCTTGTAAAGAGCAGTGTCACCGTCGAGGAAGTAATACAGCATTTTCAACCAGCTAACTTTCTGTCATCTCTTCAGTCTTCGATAGTCTCAGACTGACTAAAGTTTGGTGGTCCTCTCCATTTTATAGTAACGCGTCAAGCAAGTAGTATTGATCGACAATGTAAGCACATTATCTTGTTTTGAATGGAAGCGTGAATGAGAAATTTTACAAAGTTCAGTGCGTTTGAAAGTACTGTAGTCACTGCCCGTAAAGAGGAGAAAGGAAATCAAAGCAAAGTGACAACAAAGAGAGTAAGAAAGCTTCAAAAACACCCTGGCAGGAAGTGAAATCCTTGCCTTGGGGCTGTGCTGTGTATGTGTGTACTGATGTCTTCATGACCGTCGCTTGCGACATCCACGCGTCAGCTGAAGTAATATCACTCATTACAAAGTGGATGGTCTACGTTGACATGGGGATGCATTTGAGGGGGGGGGAGCTCCCAAGGTTTCGCCCAAGGGGGTCTCCCCACATCCCTGCACCAGCTCCAAGGCGTACGTTCCGGATGAAGCCTAAACGTTTTTGTTTTTTTAAAAATTATTTGTGTTTGCACCCGACTCTAAATAAGCTGTGTTTGTTATTCGTGCCATGACACAAGCGCATGCATAGTGCATAGTGGCTGTGGATAGGATATGGAAACTTGAAGAATAGAAAGGGGGGAGGAGAGAAGAGAGAAAATCTTGAATTCTGGGGGATGAGAGGTAATCAGTAGGCATGCGAACACACAGAATATAGTCTTAGAGTGTCCAGGCTGTCTCCTGAATAGGTGTTGGTCAGACGGAATTCATAACATGTTATCGATGATCTATATTATTATGATTTAGTGGAAAGGACACATCAGCAGGGACAGATTAATATGGTTTCTCTCCCCTCCCCCCTTCCCAACGCAACAATGTCATGGGACCCATCTATGATGGAAAAAAACAAAATGTCACGGGGTCCTTGACCGTCCAAGGCGCCTGTCCATTGATTAACCTGGCCCAGCAAATGACACTTTGAGCTTTGACCCTTCCGTTGTTGTTGTTGTTGTTGTTGTTGTTGTTGTTGTTGTTGATGTTGATGTAACTGCCGCTTTTTTTTATTGTACTTTAATATAATAATAATAATAATGATAATAATAATAATATACTGTACTGCTTGTTATCTTTTATTGTACGAACCCCTCTTTGAACTTTAACACGAGGCTCGTAATTAATACTTTCTGGTGGTTTTTTTAAAATATCTCCTGTCTACTAATACTGTAATAGTCTCAAAAAAAGGACTCTTCCTTCCCTCCCCTCCCCTCCTCTTCCTCGCTCAGATTGGCATTCGTGTATTAAAGTCTAACGTGAAGTTTCCCCAAGGCCTGGCATGCTCCCTGTGCGCACAGTATGACGCCTCAGGCCACATAAGGACTCGTCCCAGAACGTCATAAAGCACAGTTTCTGACATATTATGCTCTGATGTGTTCATCGCTTCTCATTCCCCCCTCCTTACTCCCGTCCCTTCATTTCCCACCAGTTCCGTCTTAATGCTTAAGGCTTTACCTGCAGTGTACGGCCTGTTGTTACTATGTACAGATCCTTCCACGGTAGGATCAGCCGTGTCAGGGACCGTCATTCCCTTACTTTTTATTAGTAATCAGGATCACACCAATTCCTCTGCTAACGTTTGTAAGTAATGTAAATGTAAGTCTACGACGCAGGCTGTCCTCCCCTTCTTTGCCCTTTCGCTCCTCCGAGGCCTGGATTGATCTCTTTGTGAAGGCAGCCAGCCAGCTAGCCAGTCAGCCAGCCAGTCAGCCAGCCAGCCAACCAACCAACCAACCAACCAACCAACCAACCAACCAACCAGTTGTCATTTTGTCAGTCAATCAGCGGCATTTTCTATATTATAAGTATATTGAAGCTGAGTTCTAGGGGAAAGAATCAGCTCTGGAAACAGTGCAATGTATTTTAGACATTTCGGCCTTTGAAAGAGTAAAGAACTTCTATCCCATTTACAGGTTTTCCGAAATTTCGCCCGCACATTGAAATGAATATCAGCATGTTGTCTTTCCTGTTATTTTCGTGTATGTACTGACGTTGGTTAGTAAAGGCCGTTATCGTAACCACAGTCACAGTAGCCTGAGCAAATCTTAAAGGTAGAATTCATTAAAAAGCGCGGTCTTTGATTCTACGAAAGATCGCTGTTTTACTTGTCTTGTCTTTAGCATTGAAGGAGAACGTTGTATAAGAATAGACCCAGGTGAAATGTTGAATTATCTTCATATTATTATAACAATGTATTATCCATTAATCTGTCATCTTTTAGTATAAATCGGGACCAGGTAAAGTGTTTTCAATTTCCATCAGTTTATTCTTCAAGAATATTCCTCCTAAGGCTGTTCTGTTGGAAGTTTGCTGAGAAGAGCAGTGTGACATCGTAGGATTTCGCTATACACAGCCTTGGATTGTATGTGTGGGAAAGGGGTGTGCTGTACTTGACACACCTAGAAACGTACTGTTTCTCCGTATGCGAGGAGAAGAGGACAAAAAACCCGTTTGTCCTTTGCGGCATCAAGAGTATTTTGATTAATGTTGTCCTCGGGCAATCTTGGGTCGGAGTGTTTATGTCGAGCGGGGATTTGCTGCGTATAGTCAGCCAACACCAACCAACCTATATTATCCCCGAGAGAGCGAGAGAACGGCAAAAAGACTTGAGGATTATGCCTTGTCTAGCTACATCGCTAAAGTCCTTTTGGCTTTGGAGTTGGAGGTCCTCTGCTTCTTCTTCACAGGTCGCCGGTAGTCCAAATTCGTTGTTCTTCTTTTATATCAGGACTTCAGTTTTTCTTAGGGATTCTTTTCTACATCGTCTTTTCGTGTTCCTTCTGAATGTCATCTTTAATTAATTTTTCTTATCAGCCCTTGCTCATTGTCATGCTATTGTCAAAAAAAAAAAAGGAAGGGGAAAGGGTGTATCTTGCGTAAACTTGGAACTGAACCGATATAGATCAGTAGTAGGCTAGTAGGGGGGCGCTAAGCTGTAAGATGAAGATCGGAAGGAACCACTTGGAACGATAGCATTCACTTCTTGCAAGCTGCAGGAAATTGGTTTAATTGGTTTTGTATAGTACCCGTCAGCGTTTCAGATTTTAAAAATGGATGTGAGAGGGGTGGTAAGATTTTTGTTTGGGGAGGGGGTCATTTTATTTCGATGTAACAACCCACTCCCCTTTTAACCATGTTTGTAGAAGTAAATCGAGACCAAATCTTGATGAAGCATGCTGGACTGTAATTAAAAGTCTGCACGGTGTGTTGTGCTCATCATTCTCTCCGATCGTCCATACAACTTATGTGCTCTTGGGCTTTGTCAGCTTATTGTCTGTCTGTCGCATTAACATGGTGTAACTCTTGCACCAGAAAACTGATAAACGCCGCATACCGCACAGTTTATTACTTAGGATTAGTCACAGCCTGCCCTTAACCTCAGACGTGTCAGGTTGGGTCTCATGTCTATCTATCGGCCACGTTGGTTTGTTCCGGAATTCGTGAAGAATTCGGCCCAAACCATGGCCGTGGAGTGAACAAGTTGCCCTGCAGTAAGAACATCTGAATCAGCCGTTTGCAAGCAGAGAGGTGACTTACCTCACCTTTGCACGACGTATTCTTCTGCAGGCCAGGCGTTTTATTTTTGTTTTACTGCTAAAGAACCCTCATGGTGGGAGGGTTGTGTGAAGTGCCTGGCCTAGTGCATTAGTGCCGGTCAGCTGGACTCTCCATATTGCACGTTGACCCACGTAGACAAACATTCGACTCAAGGGTCTTGTAGGGCGGTGCGAAAAATATACCAGTGGCCCAGTAGTGACGTAATCAGTGGCCAAGGAAGGAAGTTAGCCGTACCCCCGCCCTCCTACGCCAACANAAAAAAAAAAATCCAAATGCCCCACTGATACACGGCCAAATTTCTTAAACAATGGCTACAACATAAGGAAAACGTTTAATTTATTGAAAAATGTGAGGTACGCTTTCAGAAGGCTCCTTTTCCCTTCATCGCTTTAAGAAACAATATTTTTATCCTCCAGGGGTAGATTAGCACCTGCTAACCGCACGTATTGAGTTCTGCGAGAGCGTATGGAAAGAGAGACGCCGTCTGTAGCCTCTGTGCCAAGCTAAAGAAGGTGGTTTCTGAAGGTTGTCCGGGCTGCTGTTGTAGGAGCCCACGTTGAGCTGGCCGGCCGGCCGGCTGTGCTGATGGTCTATCGCGACACAATAGCTAGTGAAAAGAATTATCCGTGGACAGGGTCAGACCCTGCAATTACATGTGAAACAACAAAGGGGGAAAACCTTTTGGTTCTCTATAGATTATATAACCGTCTTTAAATGACAAGCCTTTCTCCTCTTGAGAAACGGGAATGTTATTTTAGTTAGGTTTTTTTTTTTTTTTCCCCTCCCCCAGGCAGACGTGAAGTACTGTAAGACATGAGCTAACACTGCTCTCTTATTTTTGTTTCATCAATACTGTTATTTTTGTTAATGCATAAATGGGGTATGTGACATCAAGGAATGTTTCAAAACGAGTAATATTTTGTATGTATAGAGTATTCCTTNGGGGGGGGGGGGCAGTGCGTACCCGCTACCATTCTCTTTTCAGATAAAAAGTTTTTGTTCGTCTGTTTATTTAATTTTTTGTTTGTTTGTTGTGTGTTTATTTAAAATCATGCTGTTTTCGTAGCCATTGGTTATCATAACACTTTACATTTCACGGAAATAGCTATGAACAAAAGATCCACAGAACCGCCCTTTCCATGGATGGAATTAACTACGCGATGGTTGGGATCTGACTGTTATTCAGCCAGTCCTGTTTATGTGGTATAGACCGCAACTGAAGGCACACGTTTGAACGATAATCATGCAATAGGACTAGACTATGTCTTGGTGGATATCGGTGGTAAATACTCTCGATTCTAGATGTTAGTGTGAGTGTTCACTTCCAAAAGCTATATAAGTCGATTCTGTGGCAATACTATTGTTTTATGTTATGTAACGCTATATGACGGCGTCGAAAATAAAAAGAAGTAAAAACAAGAAGTAACGCCCCGAGACAAACAATAATAACAAAACCTTTTTTTAACCTTTAGTGGAGTCTTATGTGAGCTAACTAGCTAAGAAAGTATAGCCCTGCTGCGTGGGCTGTGACATCCCTTACATCGTTATCGACTATAATTGACGATGGTAATTTGTGCACACCCCAGGTAGCAGACATTATATATTGTAATAGAAAATATCGACAGAAAAGCTAGTTATCCTAGTGTTAACTATCCTATTATCCTAGTGTACAGCGACAAACCCTCCTGTCAGCCTTCTCCATCATGTACAGCTGTACGTCCATTTTTAAAAAAAAAAAATGCGCACAAATAAAATGTCTATCCCCTGTGTGCCCAGCGTCGGGGCTCGATCCTTCAGAAAACTAATTTTGACAATTCCTTTTCGAGTGACACCTCTAGAGCTAAATAATATATTGAATGGACTGTAATAAAGTTTATTACTTAGTATCCGCAGAAATGGATTTCATAGAGTCGCACCAGCTATCTCTGCAATCGTCTGTGTTTGTTTTGATAGGTTAATACTGAAAGGCAACTCGATTATGTACAGCTATATGTCCACTAAAAAAAGATTGTGCACATAAATAACATGTTGCCTCCTATATTAAGGCTGGATCCGTCAGAAAACTAATTTTGACAATTCTTTGTCGAATGGCATCGCCAGAGGTAAATATATTGAATGAACTCGCTGTCCATTATTACTCAGTGTCAGTAGAAATGGTTTTCATGTTGGCGCACCAGCGGTCTCTGTGATCTTCTGTGCTTGTTTTGACAAATAAATACTAAAAGAATGGAACGGCAGGCTATTTTCCATGGACCTGTCCTGGGGGAGATATTACTATTTCATTTTCTTGGCTGTCTGCGTTCCTATTATTTTTGTTCCACGTTAGCCGGGGAAGTACATATGAAGCAAAGGGAACAAGGGTGCAGCAAGCCAGCCAAGCAAGGGCTAGGGTTTACTCGATGGATTATGGGTGCACGTTATTGGTCTAGGAGGACATAACTGCAGAAAATAGTATATAAGTTTTGTGCATTTAAATGGAAAGGAACATGCAAAGAAGGAAAGGGACAGAGAGTTTATGAGAGTGGTGTAGGTTGGCAGAGGTTAAAGCAGCACAGAGACGGGAAACTTAACGGATTGAACATGAGGGAAAAGAATGTCAGATATCAGAAAGGTTCGCGCCATTGTTTTTAGCCACAGTGACATACGGCATGGTACAGAGCGTAGTCTCGCACTATCTCGTAACTTCACGTTAGTCCCGACGAGTGAAGGAATCTGCTGACTAGAGAGTGTCCGCATGGAGGTGATGAGACGTGGTGATTAATTTATTGTAGCTGTCCACGTGACATGATGGGGTAAACTAGTACGTGGATTCCACTAGTCACTTACAACTAACTGAGGTTGTGCCTTAGTCGATATTTTAAAATATCTACTGTAAATCTGAGTACTTACCACCATATCCTTGTCGACATCGATACTGTGACGTCACAGTTATTCTACGAGACAGTGGTGATTACCGACGTCAAAGGTCAAATTAAAGCTCTGTTGCGTAATCGAAAGAAAAATCCATTCGGTTGGAGGTTGTTACGTTGACATAACCACAGCCTTTTTATCAAACGTTACATGTATATGGAATGGAAGTCAAGACCTCCGGTAATTTTATGTCTAAATATAAGTGTTAAGTAACATTATTGAGACAAAAAAATAAAAAAAAAGCAGTACCGACAATATCGACTAGATCAGCTCGTGGAAGGGGCCAGTGTCGAGAGTACTCATTATCGATAGCGACTGCGGCTTCATGCTGACTTCTGGAAGGTATCAAAAGTCATAATGATGCCCTTTCATTTGCCAGAATGACTGAAATTTCAAGACACAGTCTTTGAATATATGTTGAGTCCAGCTTTTTAATAACTTTAATCGAATTATCATGTTCTGTTTCTTATCGGATGTTCGTTTAAGTAAATCTATGTGGTAATATTATAGATATTTGCACTGCCCTGAAGAATAAACCAATCCCTTGCAGGGTGAAGCAAAAAAAACAAAAACAAGCGAAAACCGCACACTCGCCTCCTTATTCTTGCTAAAAATCTTGATCTTCCTGTGTCATTTCCCCCCCCCCCCCC
>JAWQUT010000011.1:2504465-2538856 GCA_033807755.1 Ellobium chinense | reverse complement strand
GTGTGTGCGGGGGAGGGGGAGCAGTGGGGCTGTTATGCTGTCATCCAGCTAAATGACCCTTAGCTTCCATTGGACCTCCAGGCTCCTGCTCTAAGGCTTCTCAGGGCCCCTAACCAGTATTTCAGTGGGATGAACGCAGTTAAGACTTCCATACCTAAAGTAAAGGAGACGGCTATATATATATATAGCCTATATCCTAAATCTATAACAAACCACCGCAAACCAGAGTCCATATCATGAAGGAAACAAACAAACACGTTTTTGCACTTTAATCCCATCCCCGAAACGAATCGCCATTATGTAAATAACTCTCTTACCCGCGGCAAAGCGTAAACGTATAAAGACATCCACGAACGTCGTCATGCCGGTTTGTTACGTTCACATCGATGTGACAGCACTGACAGGTCGCGCTGTGCGCACGACACTTGGTTTGACCTGTTGGCCAGGTCGTTGACACCCCACGGCGTGTAGCAGTTGTTGTTGTCGCTGCCCTTGCTGCTGTTGTTGTTGTTGTTGTTGTTGTTGTTGATGTTGACGTCAGACTGATTGGTAATGAATCATCAGGTTTGTCAGATCGGTTAACGGGGTTGACAGTAAGTGCTCTGGGGTCATATAGTCATCGGAGGATTGGCGTTTCGGCTGACAGATTCTCAATGGCCCTATGACGTTGACTGTTATGCAGGGGGTGCAGAAGTGTGCATGACGTTTTCGCGCAACGTTAATTAAATCATCTAATACAATCGAACCTGACCTGACGACTAGCTGTATGCATTTGTGTGCATGGCGTATTCGTGTAACTGATTAAACCTCTGTAGCACAATCGAACCTGGCCTGACGACCACATGTATGCGTTAATGTGCATGACGTTTTCGCGTAACTTTAATTAAACCTCTGTTTTACAGTCGAACCTGACCTGACCTGACGACCACCTGTGTACGGCGTCACCCGCCGAGGCGACCGGCTGCACAGAAAAACAACTTGTAAGCAAACTCACCCGATTAAGGCGTTTTCTTTTGTTTAGGAACGAAGGGTGGTCTTTGAACTGAGGTTTGACATTATGTACCCACCGGGTTTGAATTGCCACTAGTGTGGACTTCGTAATATTGCGACTACCCGTCACAAGCACCGCTCTTTCACGTGTCCGAGATATTAGCAAACTAACGTGAAGAAAATGGGTTTGTCAACGGGTTTATCCTATATTATATCTCAGCTAGAATTACAGGTATCAGGGGGTTCCCGGTCGATTTTTGACTTATAATGGTTCTCGTTCTAGTTTTAATAAATTGTACTAAGATACTTTTACTTGGGGAAAAGAGAAGAAAGGTTTTATCGATGTCTCATCGCACAAAAAAAAAACAACAACCGACCTTTAAGCTATGACTTAGTATGAGATCAAACTGCCCGTGGAATTCCATTCATGGGAAAAGGTTTGTACAGCCTAAGATAGATCACTTCCGACTACCATTACTGGAAGGGTAGTGAACCTCATGTACATATATGTCCATATTAAACTGCGAGTGTTTCGGTTGTTATTGTAAGAACAGACATGAGATGAACCTCTAATCCATGTCTATCCAATGTACAGAGGCAAAATAAAAAATATATTGTAAGCAAAGTACCTGTTTAAGGCGTCCTTTTTTTTTGTAGTAACCAAGAGTAATATCTGACCCGAAGTTTGGCGGTATGCGCACACGGTACGGCGTCATAAGCTTACTTATATCTTTGCACGTTTTTAGGCGAAGCAGGCTCCGGGTTCTTTGGATGAACTGTAGATTCAAATCACAAATGCACTTCGTTGGAGTTAGTGAACTAGGCATGCAGCAACGGAGGCATGTCTTAATCGAGTCAGATTAAGGACTTGAATGATATGTCATGTAATGAGTCGGCGGTTATTTCAAATGGTAAACATTTTGAAATGTATTGCCAAAATAAAGGAAAAATTGAAAGCTTTCTTCTATAATAGTTCATACCTGTGATTATGAAAATCTGTTGAAGATCAAGTGACAGTGGGACGTGACACTGGTCAGAGCCTGTGTAATTTATTAAAAAAAAAAAAAATCCTTGTCTTTACGTCGATTTCGGGGCTTTTCACATTTCGACCTGTTAAGATGACATGACTATTGATAAAAAATATCCACACCCCTCCTCTCTCTCCACAAAGGAAGAGGGGGGAGGCAATATCAACAGTCATAGTAGCTGTTACAGCCCACTTTGCATACAGTGTTGTTGTTATTGTTGTTGTTGTTGTTGTTGTTGTTGTTGTTGTTAGTGGTTGTGTTGGTGTTGATATGCAAAGTTTAGTTTCAGAACGTTGTCGGACCCTGTATTAGGTATAAGATATCTCTGGGTCGGAGAAGTAGAACGAGGGGAATAGACACCCCTGTATAATTATAAGACTGCCGCCGGGTTACTGAAGGGCCGCGCGCCGGGCGACACATGAATGAGGCCGTTTAAGGAAGTTAGTTGACAGGAAGAGTGGGCGGGGCTTGTTTGCGGTTACCCTGCACGGCTAATTGTGTTGAGTCGGAGAAAAATTGCGTAGGAAATTGTGCGGTGCAATAAAAGAAGAAAATAAAATGAAAAGCTGGCTCTATTTTTGACGGGGGTGGAGTGGGTGANGGGGAGGGGGAGGGGGCGAGGGGACGAAACGAGCGCGATAATCAAATCTGGAGGTAGCTTAAAATGTTAATCCATGTCCGCCATGTTGATAGGGGAACGCTTCCAGTGGTGGCACCATGGTTTTAAATTGATACCAGGATTTGGGTTCCAGAAAATGTCCGACCCAGACAGTGCCGTTTGTAATCCAGGGCCGTATTGAGGTGTATTTGTGGGTCTTGGCCTGACTGCAGCAATTAAAGTGCCTTGTCTAAATTCTTTATGCTGTTGTGGCGAAAGTTTAGTTTTTTTTGTTTTTTTTTCACTGATGATCATGATGATGATGGTGGGTGATGATAACGACTAGACTAGTAAAAAAGAATTTGTTGACGTTGACAGACTTATGTTGTTGCTGACGAGTTTGATAATAATGTCAACGATGATAGGTAGACTAATATGATCCAATTTTGTTGTTGTCCGTGTTGACTGAATAACATCAACAGCAGGAGAGAGTGGAAAATGCAGGTTTAAACTATAGAATATTTTTCACGGGTACCAGCCTTTTATCAGTTTGCACTTTAGCCTTTCTTCGTTTACCCTCTCACCATGTAGTCGTAGCTAGACTGAAAGCGTTCCTTAGAGCGTCCCTTTTGATGGGCCATAAAGGATACAGCTTAATGTGTATTGGGGTATTCAGTCATTGAACACAGGAATGCGGGAAAAATCAAATAGAATATTTTAATGCAGCACTGTGCAGACCTTTAGACCAAGTCAAAGGGAGAGAATGCTGGGTTTTTAGAGAGCAGAGAATGCTGGGTATTTTAAAGATTATTATTTGCCCCCAGTCTTTCATTCATGGCGCCTTGTTTAGTTTTCAAAAAAAAAATGGATTAATCCTTCAGCTGTTTATGGCTTGCGTCCATGACCCATGACTCGGAGGTCTTTGTTCAGGGGCGATCCATACATGTGTATTATGAGGATGACAGCAAGCTTTAAAAGCGTCAAACTTACGCCCACATTTATTAGCGAGAGCTGATAGTGATATGCAGCAGTTTGAATGGAACTGATTGCAAAAGAAAACAAAACAATGATCAGCCAGTATGCATCGATTAAAATAGAATGAAATAGATCTCCCTCCCACTTTCTCCCCACCCACACCCCTCCCATCCCTTCTGTCTCAAGTTTCATACATCATGGAGGAGTATAGCGACCCATCCCTGCACCCTTAAGGATAGGCCGTTTCATCGACACTTAGATTGATTTTTAGTCTCATGGGTTAATCTTGTAACGGTGCAAGGTAGTAGTAACGTGTACACCTGCGTCATTATGGGTCACTTCGGTGCATACGATCAATAAGCAATCTTGAGAGCTTCAAAAGAAAATTAAAAAGATTAATACCGCTGTTCCATGAATATTTTGATTTGTAATTCAAATCTAGCCCTGTCTCCGAAGAACTAGAAAATAAGGATGTGTGAGAATGAGATATTGTAGGTATATTCTGTGAGTGTCCATATCGTCAGTTATTATCTCTGAGGCATTGAAATGGTTGAGGGAATGACTACTCTGAAGGTTAAAACAAAAATGTCCGCCTTCTTTCTTTGGTATAGCGCCTAGGGCCTACACTTCAGCTTACACGGAGGGGAGTGGGCACTGTTTAAATGTAATATATTATTATTACTATTTTCTACTTTCCAAGAGAGGTAGGATATGTAGACCTGTGTTATTCAGTAAACTAAAAGAAGCGGAGACTAACTTCTAGTATAGGCGCTTAGATCATATCCCTGTTTTCATATCTTCGCGTTGTATGATTTTTTTTCCAGTGATTTAGTTATGTGTAAGATCATGTGAATATTATTATGTGGTTTTACATCTGGCGGGAGATGAATAGTTCTGATGCAGCATTTCTGATAAGTAAAGAGTCACAACTCTAGGAGCATGATTTATTTCTGACTGAAAGGAGAGTTGGGTGCCATTTACAGGTGTAATTTGTGTACGACTTTTATATATCCATTGGAAAAACTTTTGATGGTTAAGGAAATGTTGCTTTGAATCAAAGAAGGGATCAAGTGTATTATGAGTAGTGGGAATCAACTGTTCAGCCAGCTATGTTTGATGTTCTACTTTTCTCACAAAGAAGAGGAACATGACATGTAAACTTCAGCATACAGAGCCGGAGTTGGTATTGTATTGTCTTTGGTATTTAGTAATATGTGACAAATACAGACTCGCATATCACAGCTGTGACCTTTTGATTTCTTATGTTAAAAGGCCACAGGATATCTGTACAGTGAAATGATGTGTCATTTCCTCACTGAAACATTTTATAATAGGAACCTTTGCATTTACCCTGACTCTACCCCTCGAAATAGAGTCTATGCACTTGTGAAAAAAAAAAAAAAAGAGTAAAGTTTAGAAGAAAAAATTCATTTGTCTGTGTGAAATATTCCCACATTAAGTTTTTGATCCAGTGCTACATAGAAAAGTGACAACATAAATATACTTATCCACATGTTAAAATTTTTCATTTTCTCCCCTTTAGGTGGCATGAGATCCTGGCAGAGTTCCCCAAGGCCCTCAGAGCCATCAAGCCTAGGCGTAAGCAGCCATATCTCATTCTCAGCAACAAGGAAAACCAGGTTAGTGTAGAAATACTCATTTTAGTCTTTCAGAGAATAGAGATCTTCTTCTGAGGCAGCAGGTAATTGAAGGGTTCATAGCCAATGTTGGTTATAAATGCCCCTTTGGTCATTACATCTGTTGGCATTATTCCAGCTATTCCTTGATGAGTTTCTCTGTTGGCCAGCTCTTGACTCTGGTCCTATTTTTGAGTTGACTGATGTCCTATGTTGAGTCATGGATTTTGTGAGGCTGCCCATCAGGCAATGTCTTTGTCATATCCAAAAGGCATTGATATGAATCAAGTTACCCTGTATCCATTTGACAGTGTCTTTTCAGGGTTGCCATAGAATTGAAAAATCTGGAGGAAAAAAAAAATTCATACAAAATTGCCATTGGTGTTTTCAGGTTTGGAAAACACCTGGAATCAGCAAACATGGTCAGGTCTCATCGTCAAAACAACTAACAATTAAATTGGCGATTCATAATTTCATTTGGAATTACTGTCTTGTGTATCAACCAGTGCAACAACATGTCAAACACTGGATAAATTTTTTGCAGTAAAAAGTGACCATGTAATGCTTTTTAGTTATGTAACTATCATTGGAAAATACTGGACCACCTGTAGATAACTGGGAAAAGTCTCAAAGGAGAAAACCATGACATTTTATGGCAACCCAGTGGTTTATCATAGAGGTAGGGAGACTGGCCCTGTTTCCCATACTTTGGTGCTGCAGTTTGTTTATTCAGGTGTGTCAGGACTTGCTGTCAGTCCCCATCCCCCAGCTGCCCTATTGACTTTAAAATGTAAATAAAATGCCAGAGGTACTGTCCAGTAATGTTAGATAACTGTATATCTGGGAGTTGTGGTACTTTCATATGGACTGATTCTTAGAGCAGGCCCAGACAGCAGTGATACATATGATCGCTGGAGTTCATTGGAAATTTGCTGATCTTCTGGTCCCCATATGAGCATGATTTGAACTAGGCAACATTGTTTCAAGGATCATATTTTGTTGTCTTTTTTCTTCTGAAAGATGCTGTTTAAGGGAAAAGGTTAGTTGTACTGGAATGATATAAGAAAGTGTTCAGTTGTGGACCTCTTTATGCATAGTACAACTAAAATTATAGGCTGAGTGTGTCAGAGAACTGTCCTCTGAAAATATGATTAATAAAAAACTCTTTCTTGCTTAATGCATCTCGATCTTCCTGTGAGTGTGTACTGTGCACGGTGGTTAATGCAGTTCAGTGCACTTGGCATATTGATCTCTGGTTAGGGATAATAGGTAGTGTAATATTGCATGGGCATTGAGTGGTAACAGGTGCAACCTGTGTGTTGTTAGGCATTGACAGTTTTCATTCATCATCATCATCAGTGTAATAGACAGTAGTTACCTTTGCTAGCTTCTTTCATAGACCATTTTTAGTCACTCCTGTCAGAGGGGATTCTGAATGCATAGTTTTTAGCTAGGTTTAGTAAACTATTTTGACAGTTTTAGGCAGATGAGTACCATATTATAGCACCATATGTAATACAGATGAGACTAATATTAATGAATTAGCTTTGAGACTTATGAATATCACATTATTCTATATTCAAGAATTTTGTTGTAGTCATACACATTTATATACCCAGGGTAGCTAGAAGCTAGATTAGTTTTCTGTTTCAGAATTCAGTGAGAATGCTTACTGATTTCAGTGAGCATGTGTGAATTATGGATGTTGAAAAGGAAAAGGAAAACTAAACAGACTGGAGCAGATTATCTCACAGATTGTGTACATAGCATCTCAAGCATGTTTGAATGACACGTTGCCTTCTGAAGCTATACAAAAAGATGGTGTGAATTTGTAAAGGTAGCCTTGCCAAACTTTGAGTTTTGTTTTCCTCGCTAGGGGGACAGCACAGATGGTGCCACAGGTGGGGGTGACTTCCAACAGGTCAAGCTTGACCTCAAAGGTCGGGTAGAAGCACAAGCCTATTCCACCTTCCGTGGAGTGCGAAGCCTTAAGCACAAATACGACACATCCCACCAGGACGGGATGCGGAAGAGCAGCAGTCTTCATGATTTGTCGTCTGAGGACAAGGATATGAGAGCGGGGCTAGAATCATCCAGATTTCTCAGCAGGTCGGGTGACAGGCTGGATGCTGTGAGCCGAGACACTTCTTTTTCTTTATCCCGAAATCAACCTCCCAGCCTTCATAGTCATCCTCCTTTCACCATGCCTCGCAGCACTTGGGTCCGTACAGGCCAGCCCATTCCAGAAGTCTTCCTCACACCAAAAACTCAGTCGTCATCACGCTCATCAGCATCCTCAGTGTCCTCTACCAACTCGGCCTCCATCCCAAGGAGAGGGTCTCTTGATGATAGACCTGCAGCTGGAGCACCTAAGGGTGCTAGTGGAAAGCTCCATAGGGAGAGATCCTCCAGCCTCAAAGATTTTCCTACCACCCTCAGCTTGCCAAGGGAAGGTGGGGAGGAGGTCACTCAACCCAGTATGAGTGCTGATGAAACAGAGAGCAATGAAACAGATGAGCTAAAGGTGAGATATAATCATCTTCTCTTTGGATACCATAATTTGAGATACCACAACCATATATTGATAAGCAAGAACTTGAAATTTAAACTTTTCAATGGACAAGCAGGAATAATACAAGTGTTTCTAGAGAGAAGAAATAGGTATGTGGTGGTGAGAAGGAAAATCTGAAATTGGGAGTTTCTTGACACTTTGAAGTGCTTACCTTCTCTAGTGATCTCAGATCTAGTTACAGCTCAGATCTTTCTATTCAGATGCCACATGCAAAAAGTGGGCAAGACCAGATTTATTATGGTCAGCATTCAGGTATCGTTTAAGCAGAATACTGGGGAACAACAAATGGAATACCATAAAATGTAAACCAGAATTCCAAACGGTTACTGTCTTCCAGTGTCAGAGAAGCTTTCTAAAATTTGCTGTATTGGTGGTCAATCTTTAACAAAGTATACACTTTTAAATAAATCACTTGAAAAAGAAGTTTATTTTACAAACTTTAACTTACAATAATTTTATGATAAACAGTTGTCCAAGAGCATCGAGATTAATAAAAGATAGAAAGGTTGAAAACATAAGCATACCACAACGTCTTTTCAGCACTGTATCCCCACTTTGCTGTGTTTTCCCTAGCTTGTCTGCATGCCCACTGAGTCCAGACCGTCCTGTTTTGAATGAACCAGCTTTTCCAACAGTGCATGCAACATTTTTATTGGCATTTTCATTCATGTCAAAAATGAAAAGCATGGGAATATTTCAGATTTTCTTCACCAAATTTCTTGCACATTTTGTTATACCTTGGAGTAAATTAGTGCACAGCATGTTGAACATGGCAGTCAGTGTGAGTTTGCAATGGGCAGTTAAAATGACAGTCTGGGTCTAGTTAACAACACACAATAGTTCAGTAATCTGGGTTGCATGGTTTGCCGAGATACATGTGCATTGTGTCGAGTCAGATCATGAGACTTATTCTGAGAAGTGACATGGTTGAGCATGCTGGGTGAATTAATTAGGAGATCAAAGGAATGGCTTAGCAATTAATGTTTCAGCAAAGAGTTAGATCAAAGCACTTTCATGAGAAGAAAATTATAAAAAAAAATGACAAGAAGTCCCATTGTATACTGGAGACATGATGTGCATGTATCATAATGGTGCAGCGGTTAGCAGACTCACTGTTGCCACCACAGAAATGTCACAAAAGTGTTATGGTTCCAGTGAAACCAGTGCTGTCCTCAGAAATAAAGTATCACGGCACTGTGAGATCATCTCATGATATATCTCCAGTTGACAGAATGACCTTAGTGTTTTGTCAAGGGAAGGAAATAACTCTGAGATATAGGAATATTATATTTGACACACGGTCCAAGTGTCACATCTGGAACAATTCTGTCATAGCATAACTTTGTCAACGTTTATAACAATATTGTCAGGCATTCTTTTATGAGCACTTTATCCATTATGTCCATCAACCATTCCATCATCATGAAGGGGTTAGGATTTGCCCAGGTGTGGAAATTTTATGCTGGCTGTGTGAAGTCATCATTCCTTGTTGAAATTCATCTTAGTTGTAAAGATTATATCGTTCCATGTCACACAAACTATCGAGACAAGTAAACTTTAACTGTCAAGGAGGGAATAAAGGGAGGGAATAAAGGGAAGGAGATGTACAATGCACTAGTGTCTCATGCGGTGGCTTTTGGAGTTATAAGAATAAGACCTGTGTTTTGTTAGTGTGCATGTGGAAGGCTGTAAAAGATTGTGTACATATAACCTTTAAGTAGATCTGTTTAGTCTAATAAGGACATTTTCAGAGAGATTTCATAACAGAAAATAATCAACCCACTTCAGCTACCAGTGCATTCTGGAGAAGTTCCCCTCGAAAACTTAATTGATAACCTGATCTGTGAATTATGGCACATTTTGTATGTGATGGAAGATGATGCTGAAATCGTGACCAGTTTTTTTTTTTTTCTCTTAAGAAGAAACAAGCAGTATGTAAAATGAGTAAAATGATTATTTCTTTTCATTCTTTGATATTAAATTTGATAGTACATAAAGTGGATGTTTCATCTGAAACACACAGACAAACATTGAAACAGAAATACTATCAAGAGCTAGCTTCAGTGACACCACACTGTGAATACCCTGGCATATCTTGACCCATATTGTTTCCACGGATGTCTCTCAGAAGATTCATTCATTTGCTGTATGGTCACCCAAGTTTGAAATCCATGTTTTCATCAATATTGTCATTATTACACCCTCATTATCCCCCCTTGCTCTAGATGGCACGAAGTTCGGAACTAAATCCCTCTAGTAGAGTCTTTAGTCTTGTCCCTACCACCTCCACCCCCACCGTTAAACCAGATGCTGCAGCCAGCAAGTATGAGGCAAGTATTGTGAGCAACTGCTTCCTACTACTACTACTACAACAACACCACCACCAGCAAAAGCAGCAAGGTCGTGGGCACCCGTAGTGTTTGTAGTGGCTATTAACTCACATTTATTTTATACAGACTATATCTCTTACTACTGGCGTGTACTGTACTCCCATATTTTGTTTTGGGCATGCTTTCTCTTGGTCTTGGTCTGGACTGCATCATGAGCTTTCACAATGATGTGTCTCTTTGTACTGCACTTTGACTTCTGAAATGTGCTTTATTTTAACCACTGAAGGCAGATTGCTTTCTCTTGACTTGCATTTTTTTTTTATTTACAGTTTTTGCTTACATACTTTTGAAAACTCTTGTTTACAGCTTTTTTACTCGCACATTATTTTTTTTTATCACTGTGATAGAGACAGGTTAACAGCATTGCACTGATTTAGTTAATAATGGGAAATTGGGATGTATATTGGCCCATACACATACATATTCCTCTACATTTAATAGTCTTCATTTAAATTATCTTCTAACATTGGACCCCATTCATGAATTGCAACCTGATGTCTTTGTATTTGTTACTTCTTCATTCAGTTCAATGTATATTGACATTTCCATAATGAAAAGAAATAGGGAAAACTTTTGCATATGGAGCTGAATCCTTCAGGAGTGAAGATTGAAGTGCCACTTCATACTTTTTACAAATTATACCCTCATTGGTTTAAAAGTTGAGATTTTTTTTTTTTTTTCATAGTTGTTGTTCAGTCACTAGTTAAATTATTTACATCCATTCTTCAGTTGAGATACTCTTAAGTCTTTTAAACTGGACCAGTTTGGTTAAGTGGATGTGCTCTGAATAAAGTCTACAATGATTTGAAATCATGGAAATAATAATTAGGGGCTCTTATCAAGCTGGAGAGAATCCTTTATTGAATTTGCTGACTTTGCTGCTAATTTTCTTTTGTAGAGCTGTGTGGTTTGTCTGTGTGTGTCCATATTGTAGTTTTCAAAGTTTTTTAAAACTTTAAACTTATTTGCTTTCTTCAATAGCGCTCAGATCTAATAGTCAAGTCTTCAAGGGAGTCCTTGAGAAAAATAAAAGATGCATAGCTTGCATTTTTGCAAGTAGATCTTGCATAATTTCACAGGCCTAATTTCACGCTTGCTGTACCATACAAAATCGGCTGATTAAGTGACAGGTGTTGGGTGTTGCTGCTTCAGTTTATGGGTAAACCAGCAGATTTAACATGGGATTTTCAGCATTGGAGACTTGAATCATACTAAAATATTGTTAAATTCACAATTTTATTACATATTTTTAACCTTACGTCGCTGTTTCTTTCTTTACCTTGCATTCATAAAGCTAAGAAAGTCCAAAAATTAAAAGTTCTAACTTTGGGCATCACTATGCTGCCCATGGTGACTTCACTAAGCAAACAGTACCTTAAGCTTTACTACTATAGCAACAGATTGAGCAGCGCCACAGTATTCTGTCCCTAAAACGTCTCTGTGCCTTGCCTTCTCATGCCCAGTTCTGTGATGTAGTAACAATGGATCATTTGTCACCGCTTGCTCTGGACTCTTTCCTCATCTAGAATGTTTGTATTATTCTAAAGTCAACTTAAGCTGCCAAGCTGCAAATCTTTACCATGATAATGTTACTCAACAATTTGCACTAATGCTCTGCAGTTTTTGTCATAGCATCATTTGCCTCCATTGTTTTGTTTAAGCAATACCTTGTGTTTCGTTTACACACTGTTTGGTCATTGCTAACTTTAAACTTTGATGACGTCTTTTCCCACCAACGGAGGACTGAATGTTGAAAAATAAAAGATTGTTTCAAAACTTTATTGCTCTTTTCTGCCTTAGCGAATAAATGCTTGTTTGTGTGAAAGAGAAAGTATGATTTGCTTGCTTGTTAGCCAAAGAGCTTCCCGTTGATGTTGACTAGCAAAATGTGTGAAATCTAGTGCCATAGACTGAAACTTCCTGTGGCTTTTTTATTGTGCATGTTACTTGCAACAAAACCAAAAGACATTTATGACATGGGGATAAAAGATGGCATTAACAGTTTCTACAACCTATTGCATTTTAATACTAACTCTTGATATTTTACAGGGTTACATCATTCATAATTTAGTCCATTTTTTATTAAAAGCATTGAAATTTTACCTTCAAGGGTATAGAAAACTCACAGCTTTAGATTTGATCTGTTGCTGATTTTCATCAAATCTTATGTGCATCTTAAATTAAGTAAATGTTAAGATGTTAGGGACAGTATATTCCAGCTGTCAGGAGTGTTGGATATCACTTGTGAGGAGCCTGCATCCATTATCCTAATAACAAACATTTCATTATGGCTCATGTAGTTTTACCCCTGTACTGTACCTACCACTGAATCAAATCCTATGATAGCTACTTAGAAAATCAAATTTGTTGATAAAGGGCTTGCATTTTTTTTTTGGTTTTGTTCTGTTTTAAAGATCAATGCAACCGTTTGGCTAGTGTGAACTTCTGCTGTCCGAGATTGATAAGGTTTAGTGGATGTAGATAGTAAGCCACTGGATGAATTGGATCATACAAACAGACAGGATGAAATTATGCCATGTAGTTTTACCCCTGTATTGTACCTACTACTGAATCAAATCCTATGATAGCTACTTAGAAAATCAAATTTGTTGATAAAGGGCTTGCATTTTTTTTTTTGGTTTTGTTCTGTTTTAAAGATCAATGCAACCGTTTGGCTAGTGTGAACTTCTGCTGTCCGAGATTGATAAGGTTTAGTGGATGTAGATAGTAAGCCACTGGATGAATTGGATCATACAAACAGACAGGATGAAATTATGCCATGTAGTTTTACCCCTGTATTGTACCTACTACTGAATCAAATCCTATGATAGCTACTTAGAAAATCAAATTTGTTGATAAAGGGCTTGCATTTTTTTTTTTGGTTTTGTTCTGTTTTAAAGATCAATGCAACCGTTTGGCTAGTGTGAACTTCTGCTGTCCGAGATTGATAAGGTTTAGTGGATGTAGATAGTAAGCCACTGGATGAATTGGATCATACAAACAGACAGGATGAAATTATGCCATGTAGTTTTACCCCTGTATTGTACCTACTACTGAATCAAATCCTATGATAGCTACTTAGAAAATCAAATTTGTTGATAAAGGGCTTGCATTTTTTTTTTTGGTTTTGTTCTGTTTTAAAGATCAATGCAACCGTTTGGCTAGTGTGAACTTCTGCTGTCCGAGATTGATAAGGTTTAGTGGATGTAGATAGTAAGCCACTGGATGAATTGGATCATACAAACAGACAGGATGAAATTATGCCATGTAGTTTTACCCCTGTATTGTACCTACTACTGAATCAAATCCTATGATAGCTGCTTAGAAAATCAAATTTGTTGATAAAAGGCTTGCATTTTTTTGTGTGTTTTATTCTGTTTTAAAGATCAATGCAACCGTTTGGCTAGTGTGAACTTCTGGTAGATAGTAAGCCACTGGATGAATTAGATCACACAAACAGACAGGATGAAATTATAGAATGATAAATTTGTAAAACATAATATTTTTACTTTTATTCATTTGATTGATATTGTCTGTTGTGTTGGATATTAAATCAGTATGTCAGTATAAAACGGTGTGATGCAGGCCACCATCCCAAGTGATATTTTATTCTTGCAGGGGAAATATTATGAAGGTTTTGGTCACATCTCACTGTGAAGTTATCTTAGATATTGATACTACAATAGGAGTTTATGAAACAGATGATCTCCTTGTTTTGTAGATTAAATATAGCAGATGTATCATCAGTAAAGTTTTCTATTTCAGGATCTGGTGTACATGAAGAAAGGCTGGCTTATCAAACAAGGTCCCACCGAGAAGGTAAGCTTCTTCTTATGACATTGTTAGAGAAACATCATGAGACTTGTCAAATAAAACTGATTTGCCTGACAATATATTTAATTTAAGTAGCCAGTGCCATGCTCATGTGTGCGACTGTCAGCCGCTGTCAGAAATTGGTTAATTACTTTAAATTCATAGAACCTATGTTATCTGCCAAATATGTATCCATAGTGTAAAGTAAAAGTAAGAAAATCTCATTACATTGTATGAAGCCTGTACTTATAGACACTGCATGGTGTGGGGCAGTGGAAGTTATCAAACCAAGTAATTTTTCAGCAAATGAATGTAATGATGCAACAGGGCAAGACAGAGAGCTGGCTGTGATTACAATTCGTCAAGGTTTGATAGTTTTTATGTGATGGTTTCCTGACAGAAATACAAGAGTCGGAAACTTAAAAGGTTAACCTGTAATTAAGAGTGACCCATTGAACATAAATGACATTAATATTTGCATGTTCTCTGAAATTCAGGAATCTCGAAAGCATTGGTTTGTGCTGGCTGGAAATTCTCTGCGTTACTACAGAGATCCAAAGTCAGAGGAGTCCAATGCTCTTGATGGGCGCATTGATTTGTCATCCTGCTATGAAGTGTCAGAGGTGCCAACTCACCGCAACTATGGCTTTAAGATTAAGGTATGAGATGTTATAGGCATGTTTACCCTAGAGGTTGTGACTTGTGTTAATATCTGAAATGTAATTAACATAGAGGTTTTCAGGGCAGATACAAACTGGAAGTGATTATCATTTATGTGTTCAGTGTTGGCATTCTCTCTTTCTCTCTCTCCCACCCTCCTCCTTTTTTATCTGGAGGGGTGGGGGGTGGGGGTGAATATCCACTCTATTTGAGTTACATGCTAGTTCACAGTAAGAGTTTCCAAACATGAAAGATCATGAAAAACACCTGCGCAGAAACTCAGTCACAACTTTTCTGCTGCAGAAGAATTTAAACTGCTGTGTCTTGAAACCCTGTCTTTATCAAAAAAATGAAAGAAGATGGCAATCAAAACATTCAAGGAAATCTTCTGGTCAGAATTGAATCAGTGTATCTACTGAAGTGCTTACCTTGAATTTTTTTTTACAAGCAATAGTGGAGTTAATAACATGGTAGGTTTATCATATAAATGACCCAATACCCATTTTGAGAAGAAAAGAATTAGATACCTAAAAAAATCATCCTTTGTGATTTATCTACTACATGTTTTGACTGCTGTCATCTTGGATTTAAACCAGTTCAGTTTAAGCACCTGTGGAATAAGTTTGTCTTCAGAAATATCACTCCAGTATTTAAAAACTTTGTCTTGTTTCCCCTCTTGTCTACGTTTCTTTTTTAATTTGGCATGCACATTTCTTTTCCAAGCAGTCAATATTATATCTTTATCACTTACAATGCAGTGGCAGGTGTCATCTGAATCATTGCTTGTTGCATCAGGAAATATTTTTATAAATTGTTTTGGGTTTTGTGAGGCACTGCTGCTTTCTCTTATTTCAGCAAGCGGTTGTTTCTTATTTCAGCAAGTGGTTGTTCTGTTACTTTAGTTGATATATATAAGGTGCTGAAATCAAAGTGTTTTCCCTAGATATGAAGAAAATTTCACACAGTTCAGAAACTCCACATGTTTGCAGTTTTGTAGCCATATGAAACATTGAAAATTTAGGAAGTGAGCTAAATGAGGCAGTAAATATATCGTGTATCAGATTTGCATTGGTGATGATTCCAAGTGCTGTCTGGATGCATAGCTAAATGGTAGCAATAGTTGGCAGCAGAGTTACTGCCCTGGGATTTTCCCAGGCATCAGGACATATCTGTCAGTAAGAGGGATGTTTGCTTGAGCAAGGGAGCTAGATATCTACTTTAGTAGTCTCTCATGGGGTCTTCATAGTCTCCTTGGTCTCCTGGAAAATGAAGAAATTCTTTTAGTCAGACCAGTGCTCTCTGCCTTGGTGTCATTTATTCATGGCCAGCATTTTGCTCTTTTTTTTTGTGATGGTTAATTTGAAGAACTTTTAGATTTATTTTGTGTGCTTGTATCCTGGGTAAATGGGTAACAGCAACTGAACAGTGTGCCAGTTTCTGTAATTGATCATATCATGTTAAGAGGAAACACTTTTGAATGTACCCCATATATCTCATGCCTGTGTTTGTGGGCAAGTTTGCAGTGGTTGTTAGCATAGAGTGTACCCCTCTCATATAAACTTGATGTGATGACAGGATTGCAGCTGTAGGAATGTTTGGCTTGCAAGTCCAATGTGTTGCTGTAGCTACTTATAACTTCTGTGAGACTGAGTGTGCCTGGATGGACTAACAATATCAAATTCTTGTTCAGTGATCAGATATGCTTGATTGCCTTTCATGAGTGCAGAGATGAGTGTATTCCACTTATGATATTATTTTAGACAGAATGTATGGGTTTTAGAAGAGCATAGGGATGTCTAGGAACATGTATGGGTCTTTGAAGAACATAGAGATATCTAGGAACATACATAGCATGCCTGGGCCGTGTGAACAACATAAATAAGAGATTGAGAATAAAAGAAGACAGGCTGAAGTATGATATTAACCCAGGAACCTTGCCGTAATCTTTGGAGAAATACTCTGTCTTTATTTGGGGCAGGACAGTAACGTAAAATAGATCTGAATTTAAAGCTTTATTCGTATGTCAGTGTAATGGTCCATTCACAGCAATTTTCATGTCATAGAATTGGCATTTTTACCATTGAGAACAGTTTAAAGAGTAGTTTTCTTGACACTCAAGTCATCTGCAGTTTTTTATTTTTTCTCAGTTTTTTTTTTGAGTTTGGATTGTGAGACATGCTGATTTCTTGGATGCCATTTTGTAGCAAAAACATGGAAAGCTTTCCATAGTTAGTAATTTCAGTGGAAAGTACAAAAAATTTGAGGAAACAGTTACTCTGTTGGTAACAGTATTCATTTGTTCACATATTATATTTGACTGAGCCTCACCCAACGGGGTCACTAGGTCAAAATTTCCACATTTATGAAAAGAGATGGTCTGTGAACATCAGTAATTTAATAGATTTGATGCTGTAATTTAGAGGGATGAAACAGGGAGAAACTTGATCTTACCATATACAGATGTGCGAGATGCAAAAACTTGAATGTGAAATTATGTGACTGTCTGCAATGCAGTTTTCCCCCAACCTTTCAAATGTGTGCTGTCTTCTCCTTCAACCCTCCACCCTTCCCCACCCCTTTCCCCATCCTTTACAGACTGGCAATGGTGAGTACACACTTGCAGCCATGACCTCAGGTATCCGCAACAACTGGATGAAGGCTGTTCGTTTGTGCATGGAGCTGCACAGCACATTGCCAAAGTCGAAGCTGCCATCCTCTCATACAGGCATGCCTATCTCTGCAAGGAGCCCACCTAGGACTGCTGTTGATGATCTGGAATTCAAATCAGGCATGGCAAGCAGTTCCACTGCAGCAGTGACAGGAGCGGGTGGGGAGACTGCTTTCCAGCTGGTTATGCGTAGAGATCCATATAAACGAGAATCTCAAAGGCCGGCCAGACGTCACCACTCAGATGTGAACCCTGGCAATGTCAGCAAGGTTTTGTCTGTCAAGGAGTTCACTAAAAATTTGGAAGCATCCACGGATCCTCTTGCTTCCTCAGGTGGTAGCACAAGAAGCACTGATAGCCAACACAGCTCCATAGCTTCTAGTGGGAACTTGGAACGAATGGATTTCACCCCTCGGGGTTCCAAGATAACAAGACGTCATATCCCATCCAGTGAAAGTGCAGCGCGGTCATCTCGGTCCAGCACTGCCAGTAGTCGGGACGGGACCTCAAAGATAAAGAGGTTTGTGGAAGGAAGCGACAGCCTGCCAAACCCATCAGTTGGTGGAGCAGCTGCACAAGGGGCAGACCAGGCAAAGTTGACACCAAGACGTAACATAACCAGTGAGAGTTCCAAAGAAGAGGTCAAGAGAGAACTGATGAGGCGAGCAAAGTCACCAAGTGCACGGGTGAAAGAGAAGACTCGGGCATCCAAAGCGCCCCGTCTCCATTCCCCAGGGAGCTCTATAGATGAGCCTTACAGCTACCATCTGGCCAGTGCAACAGCGTCAGAGTCAGAATCTGCAGATGACCCAGTCTATCTGGACATTCCCATGTCAGAGGTACAAATAGCCCTAGCTCCTTCCCTTGCCACGTGCCACCTTTCCCACATCAGCTACCTGGCTTTTGGTTGTTATTAATGTTGCATTGTGAAGCTCAAGATTCCCACAACTGGAAGCTCAAACTGAGAAATTCAAATGGACATTCCATTATGGGTGCTGGATAATAGGCATTTTAGATTACTGAACATTATGCTTGTTGATTATTTGGCTTTATAGAAGATTCCTGTAACCTTTTTAGTATTATTTTTTATTATGCAGTACAGTAAACAGCAAATGCTGTAGGAGCTTCTCTCTGTGGGAACCTTGTGAATCTGGTATTTCAGCCACTTGTATTTTCATTGCTGGCCTCACCCATGATACTAATACAGTCATGATTCTGTTTGTCTAGGCAAGGCTATCTCTGTGACTCAGAAAACCCTCAGATTTAACAGTCTCCAGTCCTAACATAACCACTGTACTGCAGTGTGCACATATTTATGTTTGTTTCTCATCTGAATTGCATTTTATATTGGCTCTGTTTTACCTTCTAGTTTTTTTTTGGTCTTTTTTTTTGCATGTAAAGAAATTGCATGTTTGGGTTATATTCTTTTTCCTTGCTCTTTTGCATTTTCTGTAACGTAAACACTTGGGCTATTATTTATGCTCTTTTGCACTCTTTTGTTTTGGCCTCAGAGGTCTTGGTGCTGCACCTGGCTTAGGCATTAACCATCATTTTCAGACCTTATTGACTTCCTTTGCCTCATGTTTGTATGAAACCATCAAAAAGATAGGCTTCGTAAATCATGCATCCGTGAGTCTGATTAGAAGATTAATTAACTGAGTTGCTTCTGTAGGAAGAGAGCTAGACTGTTTGGTTGCTACCTAAGCTACATTGTTGATATCCACAGAAACATGAAGTAAGTTTATAGGTAAATGAGTTGGCTTTAGCCCTCATTTTTCACTACAGGACAATGCTAGATGTGTACCAATATCAACATATTACCCATATTTCTATAGTGCAGAAGAAAGCCTCAGCACAGTGTTGATTCATTAAGACAGCCCTGTTTTTCTAAGCTTTCTAACCTTGCTGTTAACATAGAAATGATATTTCTATCATTGGAAATTTCCTTCCCTTTATTAGATCTCTAGTATTCCATAATTTCTGGGATTGAATTCTAAATCATCCTTATTATATTGAGCCATTTGTGCCAGTAAAAGGATTTTGCTGTCTTTGACTTCACAGTGCTCTGTGATCAGTTTTAAATGTGAGCCTCTCCCATTCTTATGTACGCAGAAGAGATCTCTGTAGCAAATCTTAAGCATATTGACACTGAATATTGCATATCAGAGAGGTTTTCCATTCGCAAAATATCCAGCTCTAATATTGGTGCATGTAATATTAAGGCATTTATTCTAAGCTCAGTAGGTGCACTTTGAATGTTTTGGAAATAAAGAAGGAAATAAACGTAATCTTCTTCACAAATTTAAAAAAAAAAAAAAAACTTTTAAAAGACCTTACTTTTTGAGAGTATCCAGATTTCAGGCTCAATTTCGATTTGAATGAATTAATACAGAAATATCCAAATGTACATAGCTCATTTTCCAGCGAAAGTGCACTTCCTGACTTTTGGAAAAAGACTCTTCGACTGCACCTGGGATATGAGAACTTGTGGGTCAAAACTTATTCCATGGACCTATCATGAACATTGATTAACTGTGTCTGTACTGTACAGCCAATCCATTTTGTGCCGCCTCTCCGCATTTCATGAGTTGAATCTAAGAAGAGCCTTGTATCGAATTTAATAGAACTTTCCTGTTTTCTTTTTTTTTTTTGGTCAATTTTTTTCTTCAGGATGTTGTTTTTGACTCCCCTCATTGTTGTCTGTTCTCCTAAATGACATTTCTCGTGTGGCATCTCATCCTTCTTATATAACAGTTCTGTTGTGGGATCTGTTCCTATCTAACATCTTTTGATTTCGAAATGTTTTATTGCTGTGCAGTCTTAGTGGACATAATAACTGAGTCATGATGAGAACTTTTATGTGTGGCTGAGGAAGGGGTAAGATGAGAAGGCATTTTTGATGAGAAAAGCCTTAGCTTATAATATAGAAGATCTCTTGTGTACCTTACATAGATCTGTTAATTATATCCTCATGCATTTTTTCTAGCTTATTTATCCCATATGGCTTCGCTTGCTTCTTGCAGTTTGAAATGCCCCAGGTAATAGACTTTCAATGTACTAGATCAATGCAGTTATCCATTAGATCTGCATATAAAATACTTATTGAGATGTTAAGGAAAAGGCTGTTAGCAAGGGACTGGGCTATGGGTATGCAGATATTTCACGTTTCATCATTATTGTTGTGACAGTTTCTCATCTTTGGCTGGAACATTTCTACTCCTCTATTCAGTACTTCTGTGCAAGTTGGTTTGCTTGCTTCAAGGATTCAGTGCTAGTGATAGCCTCAGCAGATTCATATTCTCTCTGCAAAGAGTCCCATAATACTTTGATAACCTGTTGGAGATAGGAATCTGTCAGCAAAGATAATTATTAATACATGGTGTTTAGCATCCGATTTGTCAGCAGAGCTTATACATAGTGTTACACAGAAGATGTTGATGTTCACTGAATTTGATAGCATGCTGAGAGGTGAAAGCTTTGTTTTAAAGGTATGGTCAAACCTGGTCTGGCAACCAGCTGCTGAGATGACCAGGTTTCAGGGACGATCTTTTAAATTTCTTACATATTTAAAGTGCTTATTGCATCCACCTGCCTAACCCAGCTGCAATCATATTGTTTTTTTTATGTCACGAATATTAAGAATTCCTAATGAAAAACACTCTGAATGTAAATGATGAACATCAGTTGGCTAATTTGAAACCTTGGAAGGACTTCAGTGATGATCAGAGGGTCAAAAAGGTTTTCCTTTTCTTTGAACAATGATTTGTTTTGATAATTTTTTTAGTGGGTCCTATGGCAAGCCCAAGCCTGCAACCAAGATACAGTTTCTTAGGGACCAGAAAAGAAAGATTTGTTTTACTTCTCAACCAATTAATATTAATTTGCAGAAGGAGATATCCTGTTTAAGGCAACTGCTGTTACAGGGAACAAATCATGGTCACCATAAAAAGATTCTATTTTACATTCAATACAAGCATGGCATTCCAGCATAGATGTTGGAGGAGGGAGTGTGTCAGGCAGTTCCTTGCAGACACTGAGCCAGTACAGTATACTGGAGAAATATTTTGACATTTATTATGTAAATGCCAAAGTTTCTTTTGTGAGGTGGAACTAATGCATTTAGTTGCTGTAGAAATCTTTCCAGGGCGTAACAAATGTAACCTGATCTCACAAATTTTTGGGTGTTTTAAAGTGTCACATGTCAGTCTGTTGGATTTACACATATCTGAAGGATCCTATGCTGAATCACACACCACAGGTGTTAACAGGCTCCATATTTATAATGTATCAAAGCATTTCAGTGATGGGGAGGGGAGTAGAGGATGAAAAGAAAACAACACAAAACATTTCAACTGTTTCACACATTCCTTGCTGCAAACTTGTCAATGTGTGAATTCCTATGTCATGACAGTGGGAGACTCCCATTAATGAGAATGAAAGCCATGCTTGCAGATCTTTGTATATCAGTTCCATGTGCTTTATGCTGAACAGTATCTCAGACTGCTTTAAAATATCATAGAATAAAATTTCACCTCTTCCCTGCATGATATGGTCAAACCTCCAGCTGTTTCAGACCATTTGTGATCTTACTAAAATTGTGTGACTGCTTTCAGCTTAAATGCTTTTTATCCCCATTTATTTAGTTTTGCTTGTGCTTTGAGTCCCAGTTGTTATATTTATTTTATTTCTGTGAGTTCTTTCTTCTCATTCAACTTATAGAATTTGTTTTATCTAATTGAACCATTTCATGTTTACTGGAACTAACAATAACGACTTTAGAACAATATTTTTTTGATCATTGACGTTACAAGGCAGGCTTATTGCCATCAAAATTTATGAGTTAATGAATATTGTAATGGAAACAGGGACCAAAGTCTTAAACTATGTCAAAGTAGTAGGACACCAGATTTGGTATCTCTGCATAGTCCATCATAATTTGTATGTCACAAGTCCCTTCATAAGCAGACTGGATTCCATGTAAATCAAATCTAATCAATTGCTTCTTCTGCTTCAGGATGAATATCCCACCCAGGAGGACACAGACCATGATGAGGTGGGCAGTGCTACAGCATCTGATGTTGTAGGAGGAGATGATGCGCTTGTGGAGATCTTGGAGACAGAGGTGCTTGTGGTTTTATTGGATGACTTGACTGTATTAATGATCTTTGAACTGACTCAAATATTTAAAAAGAGGAGAATGGACTAAGAAAGGTCTAAATGCCAAATTAGATGAGGCAGAAATATATTTGTCAGGAAATTGCAGTACTTCATCTTTCTGAAAATGAATAATTTGAGCAAAATGGGGTGCAGATCCTTTTGGCAATTACGTTCTTCTGTTCAAACTTTTGGAAGTAGGGAGAGTCAAACTTCAGGACAAAATCCGGAATCCAAAAGGCTCCAGACTTATCTTTGGGCAAAGAGCTGAAGCTAGAAGATATCTGAATTTCCTTTGGACAAAGTCAGAAGCTAGAAGAAATCTAAATTACCTCTAGACAAAGTTTTGAAGCTAGGAGGTGTTAAAATTACTTCTGGACAGAAGTTTGAAGCTAGAAAGAACTAAGTCATTCCTGGGCAAAGTCCTGGAAGTGGAACAGGTTTAGTTACTTGTGGACAAAGTTTTGAAGTTAAAAGGAGTGTAAATAACCAAAATTTGCACTTTTTCTCAAACCTAGTCAGATAATACTTTACTCCTTCAAATTCTAACTTTTAAAGTATGCAAGTGCTGGCTTGGAAAAAAATATATTGAACTTATCTCTGTGGTATCCATTCCTTGCCCCTCTCTACATCATAATATGATCACCACTTCATTTTGAAGGTTATTTTCAGTTTGGTGTTGTCTGTAAATCCTCAGGTTGAGTCATTGAAAGACAGATTGGAACTCACTCAGACAGAACTGGACAAGATGCACAAGGACAACATGGATCTTAAGTCTCGCTTGCACAAAGAATCTACTCAGGTTGGTGTTTTGTATGTACAGACTGGTACTCCTACAGGTGCTTGTTTTTGAATTTATGTGTATCATTGATTTTGGAAATGATTTTGCAGCGATAATCTTATATAATTTATGTAAATGGATTCACAGATTGTAAGTGCCAGAAGGCTTTTTTGGAAGTATAAAAATAATTTTTGAAAAATATAAATCACTTGCACTAAAATCTATACTCCGTGCTGAACCTCTCACTATACACACATCTGCAAATACCACAAATGCATACTGGATTTTTTTCTTCTTTTGTGTGACAGAGTGTGGACAGTGGTTACAGTGTCAACAGTAGGTGGGGTCAGAATTCAAGCACGAGTGATAATACCAGCACACGCTGGGCACAGAGTTCAAGCCAGCCTGAGGTAAACTGTGATGCTTTCATTGCTGTCTTAATTCTTGAACTGCCATTATCTAGGGTAAAAGCCTATTTAGTGAGAAAATGGGGCTGCTTTGAATTTGTATCCTGATATCATGTCCTTTAATTTTTAAAATCTGCACTTCTTTTGTGGTGACTGCAAAAGATCTAAAATAATGGAGAACAGCACCAAAAGATTTGCTTAAAGCTTGTCGTGGGACAACAGTTTCATTAAATCAGTCTTCATGGGAGTGTTATTAATGATGGCTTTCATCCTCCTCTCTATTGTCAAGTGAAGCCAGGATAAGAATTTAAGGAGTATAGTGGTCATGGCAGAAATCATGAAATATCAGTTTTTATGATATGATGGAAATTGTGTCCGACATGTATCACTCAGGAATTAAGATACAAGTTTTTTGTTCAGTGCTGGAGGTTGTGGATTCTGGATCCCTCCACATTCATTGGGGAAGAACACTGTTTGCCAACAGAGATGAGAGAAAGAGAGTGTGAGGCCAGAGTCTGAAAAATGGTCTAGGCTTTAGAGTGTATGGATATGGGAGATGGAGCTATATGGAATCAGGATATTTTAATCTGCTGTGTAATGTTTTCAGGCTTTGAAGCGTCAACTCAAGGAAGCAAGGGACACAGTTCAGCGTCAGCGGATGGATATTGAAAACCTTAAAAGCAAACTCGATATGTCTATGTCCAAGCTTACTGGGACAGAAAAGGCACTGTCAGAAGCTCTCAAGGACTACAAGCAAGAGAAGGATAAGGTGAGGGGGGAAATAAGACACTAGAAGTTTCAGTAAATACATTTTGTTAGGTTTAAGAGAAATCATTAGAGCTTTATATCTTAAGGTAAAACTTATTGAATTGAGTTGTGCAAACCTGTTTTGAAGGTAAATGTTTTGCCGTACAAATATTTTATTAAATTCCTTCCTCATCACAACTTATTCCTCTTTAGTTTTGTTATGGAAAACAAAATTCAAAGTTCATAAGTCAATGTTTTCCGCTCATTAAGTATGCAACAATTTATGAAATTCACATCTTTATTTTGTAGAATCCTCTGGGTCATGAACTCACTAAAAAATGAAGAATCTGTTTCTCTGTGACACATACAATGATTTTATCACTCTTATCTCTGTGGATCTAGTTTCTCATGTGATTTGTGTGCCTTGTGGGCTAAGTTTTGAGGGGTGAGATAATTTTAATTTACAGTAGAATTTTTTTTGTCAGGGGTTTAGTCTGAAGCCTGAAGCTTTCATTACTTGTAGTTCAGCTTTTCTTACTGTAGGCAACCAGAGTAATTTTGGTTGCATTGTGAGTCACATTCGTGATTTCAAACTGCTGAAGATTTTGACTTTTGCTCCATATATTTAATAAATTTGTCTGTGGGGTTCACTTAAAAGTATTAACTATTATACATTTGAAATGAAGCAAAAAAGGGCACTTCTGCCTAGAACACTTTCTGGTCTGCTGAGACTTTAATCTGTTTTTATTCATATCAACAGTTCCTCAAATTGAGCTCAGAATGGAACAGGCGCATCCGCACCATAGAGGGACAGAACAAAGACAGCATCCACAAGCTGGAGCGCAGCCGGGAAAGTCTGCAGGCCAAGGAGCGGGAGTGTCGCAGGTTGGAGGCGGAGGTTAAGAACAACCTGCAGAAGACCAGGGAACAAGAGAGAGAGATCCTCAAGTTGAAGGCTGTGGAGCACGAGTACAATCAGCTTAAGGTTTGTTAGGCCTATGTTACTTTCTCAACCTCATGCTATGGCAAGTGCCTCATTTTTGTGTATATCATCTCTTATATAGACAGCAAGATGTGATTATACTTGGCTGTCATATTCAGTTAATCCTAAATATATTTAAAGACACTCATGAAACGACAATCAACCCTGCTTCATTGCAGTTCCTTGACAGCATAGAAAATAAGTCATTAACAGGAGTTGCAGTTATCGAGTGACTTTCATCTAAAAAATTTTTTATTCAGTAAAGTGTTGTATGTAAGTGGATGTTGCGATTAAAAGGATTATGAACAACAGGGTTGACTGTATTTGCAGCAATCTTATATGGGAAAAGTATTATTTGTTATGACTAGTGCTGTGAGTGCTGTTAACATCTCATTTGTCAACAACATGCAGGAAAGACTGGATGACAGGGAGCGTGATCTGTCCAGCTTGCGGTCAGAACTAAAGGAAAAGGAACACCTGACCAAGAAAATCAAGGATGACTATGAGCGGCAGCTAGAGGAGATGGACAGGGAATATATACAGGAGAGGGATGACTTGGAGAACCATATTGAACAGCTGAAGTCTGAGCTTTACTCTGCCCATGACAGACAGGCCTCAATGACCGACAATATGACAGCCAACATGGCTGACATGCTGAAAGAGAAGGATGATATTATTGCTCAGTTGGAGGAAAAGGTAACCTTCACTAGAGATGTATCTATCTTCCTGTGATATAGGTGGTGGAGTGTTTTCATTTCTTTTGTTTTTTTTTCTGTCCTTGTAAGTCATGTGATATGACGGTATGTTTGAATGGCAGTTACTTGACAGGTTAAGGTATTTGAATAAGACATGATCACCACTCAGTGGAACCTAAAGATATATGGTTTGAGTAGTATAAGAAGGTTCCAGATTGGAAGGGGAAGGAGGGGAGACAAACACTAAAAGAGAAGCTCTATTTGGTTGAGAATTTTTTGAGACCATGTAACTGGAATAGAATGGTGTGAGATTGATTCGAAAAAGAGTATGGTAGTTTTGATAGGTATTGCTGTTACTGCCTTTTGGAAAAGGCTGGGCCCAGATCTGCTTCAGTTTATTTTCATTTGATTAAAATTTTAGCAAGCGTGTAGTTTCCTGATTAATGATTACTAAATTAACCTTCTTCCTGAAAGTACAGAAATACGAATTCAGTGTATCTGGTTGTAAAGGTACTTACTTTCATGAAATGCATTTCAGATCTAAAAACAGATCATTGCTATATCTGACCTGATTTTTTTTTTTTAAAACTCAGATGATTGAAGCTGACAAAAAATTGGTTGACTTGTCTGATGAGCTGCATGCAGAAATGGGTGAGAATGCGGACCTGGCCCACACTATTGAAGTACTGCAGAATGACAAACTGAGATTGACCTCTACCATTGATGAGCTAGAGAGCCAGCTCATGTCTGTGCGCACCAAAGTGTCTGGGTTTGAATCAGACAGCTTTACCCTAAGGAAGCAGCTGGAAGAGCTCCGTATAGACAACAGGCATCTGCAGGAGAGTCTGAGCAAGGCCAAGTTAGGGGAAGAATGTGGCGCAGCGTCAGCAGAGCAGGGAGATGAAGAATGTCAAAGACTGAAAAAGACAATCATTGATTTAAACAAACAGATTCAAGACTTACAGGTAGCGAGGCAGTTTAATCAGTAATTTCATATTTAAACTACAAGAATATTAGATCTCTTCTTCTCACAGAATAATAAAAATCTACTTATTCCTAGAAGTGATGTCATATTCAGTGACCATAATCTATGTGCATCCATACTTGCTTTATCTAAATCATTGCATCTTGAGAGTATGGTTCACCATCTAATAGTGGCACTTTGCGACATCCTCGAAACGTTATTAAAGTTTCTGTATTTTTATTCTATATTCGTCCCATCAAATGGTTTGAGCCTCAATAATGTATTCTTGTAAGCTTGCTTCTTTCAGTTTCATAAACTTACTTTGCTCTAGATGCTCCTGAGGCAGAATGTTATGTGAGATTTCCTATAGTCATATTCCTGCTTTCCATAACTTTTCATCTTGATGTGTATGAGTTTGAAGGACCTCAGTTTGGTGTGCTTTTGAAGCATGGGTGAAAGTGAAGTATTTACACTGAAAATGGGTGAGAGAATGTGGTTTATTGTGTATTTGAAGAATGTTTGAGAAGAATCAGCTAGTGTGTTTTTGAAGAATATCTAAGACAAGTTAGGTCAGTTCCTTTGTACAGAATATAAGACTACATTTATAAACTGTTTTTTCCCCAATCTCTCACAGGTGCAACTGGAGCGTTCAGAGTCAGTAATGGAAAGAAAGTCAGAGGGAGGCGTTAGTTCTGTGAGCAGTGTGTCCAGCACAGGCAGTGACCATCATCAAGACCTGCTTCACAGCATCCTTGTTGTGGACTCTCAGCTGAAGGAGGTCAACAACATGCTACATCAACTCCGTCATGACTTTGATTCTTACATCAACTCACTTGCCGATAAGAGCAGAGGCAAGGCCATTCAGTTGGCAGACCTCATTGAGGACATTGGTCACAAGTGTCAAGATGTTCAGGAGACACTGCGTGAATCAAATGAACCTCTGTTGTCTCCACGTGAATTTGAGTACAAGCACATGATCACTGTTAGTTCAGGCTCTAGTGGTCCAGCCATCATGGCAGAGTATAAGGGCCTGAAAGTGAAATTTGATCAGGCAGTGGCAGAGCTAAGGAAAGTTAAAAAGGATTTAAAGGACACATATAAATTACATGATTCACTCAAACAAGAGGACTCAAAATTGAAAGAGAAAGTAGCTGTCATGGAAGGATCGTATAAAAAACAGATTGTGGAGCTCATAGCTCGTGTTGATGGACTCACCGAAAAAATTGTCGGTGTTCAGTCTGGTTCCACGGTGGAATCTCACACATCAACTCCATTTTCTGACCCCTCTGCTGATGTCGTAAGAGCCATTGAACAACAGCTTGGGGAATTAGGGGACAGGATTTCATCCTTGGAACAGCAAGCCACAAGCTTACGTCAAAGTGATGTTTCAAAACCATCAGAATTTAGTGCTTCTCCTCCTTCAGGTGTGAGCAGTATGATGGCTAAATTGGAGGATATAAGATCTCAGCTAGAGGACACAAATTCCAAACTCAAACACCTGAGCTCATCTCTTCCCACCAGTTCAGGTTTGCAGTCCAGGGTTGAGTCTTACAAGGAGAGAATAGGCTCACTGTCAGCCACACTGCAGTCCTCAGGAAAACCAAAGGTTCCAAGTACTAATGGCACCAACATGGTGTCCACGCAAGACAGCACTGTGGCAGCTGCTGCGGCTGGTGTTGGTAGCTGTCTTCATGAAATCAGAGAACGAGTCCAGGAGATAGGAGAACAGCTGGATTCTCTTGAAGAGAATGATGAAGACTCAGATAGTGAGGATGATGGAGAGCAAACTACAGTGGAAGATATCCGAGAAAAACTTGCTCGACTGACTGAATACATTGAGCAACATTCCAAGCTGTCCACCTCAGATTGGGCCTTGCTGAGGCTAATGGCCCTTCAGAAAGAAAATTTGAAAGCTGCTGGTGTATCCAAAGAATGCAAGGAAGTAGACAGTGTTACTGATGAAGAGAAGCTGAAACTGTATTCTGATAGGTTGTCCTTAGAAGCAGTTCTGCTCTCAGAAATGGCTCATATCCTACAGACCAAAGATTATCTCAGCTCAGATGATTCTGTGTGCAGAGAAATTGATGTTCTCAATAGTCAGGTGTTATCCCTTCATCATAGACTAGACAATGAAATCAAAACTATGCATTTTGAAGAGCCATTAGCGGATCTTCTTTCATCGTATGCTGAAGTGATGGCAGAGAAAGTTTTGGTCAGTGGACAGTTATGCAGCAGCACATTTGACCAAAAATCTCATCTAGGCAAAGACATGGTTTGTGATTCCACTCCCTCCATCCAGCCTGTACTGCTGGCAACAGAGGCTCTTGCCCGATCTCAGATTGACTCTTTCATAGGTAGCAACTTTGACAGAACTTCTGATGAAATTCTGTCCCTTCCTACGCATCTCACAGCTCGCACTCTTGTTCAGAGTGAGCTGACCTATGCTCTCAGCCAGCTGAAGAGTAGATTAGAACAGACACCTGGGGTACTCGCCCCGGGGCCTGCAAATTATCAGTTCATATTTGACCGACTGCTAGAGAGGCAGCGGAAAGTGATGGCCACATTTGAGAGCTATGAGAAACAGGTGATCCATTCCCTCGCAGTGATCATATTCAAGGAAAGTGAGGAAATGACCATTGTGGAAGGGCCAGAAAGTGTACTGGAGGCCATGTGCTCAGAGTTGTCCACCATCATGGAAAAACACATCCAGCACTTCAAAGAAAAGTGCCGTTCGGCACTGGACACACATTCCGCACGCAAATATGATATCATTGTCAATGAGCTTCGTTCCTGTAGAGAAGTTGTGCTTTCGAACATTAAGTCTCAGCATGAAGCCTATGCCAAGGATCCAACATCCGTCAGGGACTCCAGTCTTGATATTCCAGTCCAGTCTCTGGACGACACCATCAACAGTTTTGGGGAGCTTCTTTCCTCAAAGTCAGTAATCATCGCAACCACCAGCTTCTTCACAGAGCTGCTCAAAATGGGCAGTGCTGTGTTGTCAGATTTGGAGCTTGATGAAGACTCTTCTAGGGAAGATGCTGTTGGTCTAGAGAAAGGTTTAACTAGTTTCATAAATGCTTTAAGTGAAGCTTTAAAAACAGAAGCCTTGTCAAAGGAAGCTTTATCTAGGAGACTGACCGCAGATAGTCAGGCTAATGCCAGTAGTGTAAATGAAGAGGAAACATCAGAGAGTGTTGAGAGCATTGTGCTGCGAGTCCCTGACTTGTCTCATTACCCCAGCCATCTTTCTGGAAGAACACAGCTTTTGGTGAGGGAAGCTGTGTTTGGTGCACAATTGACTTTCTCCATGTACAAGCAGAAGCTGTTTCATGATAGGGAGATCTGTCAGTTGAAGGCTAGGCGGCCAGTCAGAGTCAGGCCAGAACTCAATGCAGAGGAGAGTAGGGATTCTGATGATACCCTAGATTTACAGGCAGATTTCCAGGTGAGCTCCTTCCTTCATTCCTTCAATCTGTTATTGCATTTCATTCATTAATTTTTAGAATTTCATTCATTCATCATTGTGTACTTTTTAAAATTTTTTTAATATACGTATGTTTTTCATTCTGGTATAAGATCTGTCCACCAGTCCCTGCCAAGAGAGTGCTCCATGAAGTCTGAACTTATACTGAATGCTGTTTTATTACGAACACATTTTGTCGTAGTCTGTCTTTATGTTGTATGAAATGACAGTGCTGTGCAAGAAATGTTTTGTGAGATCCTTGTCTCTTGTATGAACTCAGATGCATCTGTCAGCCACAGACCAGTACAATACAGTACGTTCATTCACACACCTCACTCATTCATCTGTCAGTTGCCAGTTGGCCAGCCTTTTCCACTTGACACGGAAAGGGTCCCAACTGCTTTAACCCCTACCATCTCAAAATCCCAAAAGCATCATAATCACACTGTTATTTTGCTTCAAGCTTAACCCCCATCATGTTACTGTTTTGACATTTAGTATTTCATCACAAATTCTTGAAAGTTATAATCCTCCAATCCAGGTTATCTATACCATTTGTAGATAGGAGTACATGTGTCGCATATTTCTTGAACTATGATGGATGTCTAAATCACGTGTTCAAGGCTCTGTATTGTGTTATGAACAGTGGGGACACTAGCATGATCTCCTTGGGAAGACTGAAAAACACATTGTCATGATCTCCTTGGGCAGATTGAAAAACACATTGTCATGATCTCCTTGGGAAGACTGAAAAACACATTGTCATGATCTCCTTGGGCAGATTGAAAAACACATTGTCATGATCTCCATGGGCAGATGAAAAAACATGGTGTCAAAGTCAGTTTGGTCATCCTTCTGGCACTGTTAATGAATTCTGACATACCTGTTAATCTATAAACATGAGTTGTATGTTCATTTCATTAATTTCTGTGAAGTGAATGAATACACAAAAGACGTTCCCAGGACTGTCAAGTATGTCAGGTTTATCTCAGTGTTGTAAGCATTTTTCTGTAATACAGGAGGATCTGATGAGTCCACATTCCAGTGGACCAGGCTATGTGACATGTTTGAGTTTGAAAGTAAAATTGCAGATAAAAAAAAAAAGCAAGGAACTTAGGGCCAGAGCATTGCAAGGAATATATAGGGTTCTTGATAACATAATATTCGAATTTTTAAGGTCTTTCCGCATCTGTAAGATGGCATTAGTGTTCTCTTCATCAGCCCAGTGTTGCCATGATGTTTGAGTATGAGCTGTTAATTTATGCATGACTTGCTTTGAACAGGCACTGTTGCTTCCCCTGGAGGAGGTCCTTGAAAGCAAGCATGAGGATGAGCTGGAGGTGCTGCAGGTGCTCCTAGGTCTCGTCTCACAGATTAAGAGTGATGGAGGAGCCAAGGATCAGGCTGGGCTGGATGACTCCTTGAGGCAATTAGAGCAGAAGTTGCAGCATGAGCTTGAGGTGGCCCAGCAAAGGCATGAGACTCACTTGGAAGTCTTCAAGCAGGTAACTTTGGAGTGAGAGACAATTATTGTGGGGTGTTTGCTGTGCTCAGTTTGTAATGCATGAAATTGTCAAGGACACTAGTATTAAACATCATCTTCTTGGCTTCAGTGAAGGTGGTTACTATTTAGTATGCTATAGCTCACAATATTGTAATCAAAGTATAGCCATTTAAAGACTGACACAGCATTTGCAAATCCCATAGTAGAATATTTCCTAATATTTGTTTATTGTTGTCTTGTTTTTTATTTGTCTTGTCAGAAAGCATTTTAGAACAGTTTTCTCCTGTTCTTGCTATTGTCTTTGTTTCTACCATTTTAGTATAATTACACCAATATTGCCACCTTTCACAGGAGTCTAGCAAGTTAGTACCTGAGCCGTATATTTGTTGTTACAATATTGTACAACCACACCTTCCAGCTTTGTGATTTCACAAGTAAGCATCCCATTTTATCCTTGATAACACCTGTTAAATTTAGCCTGTGGGTAAAATTGATTCAGTCTCTGGTTCACAGATGGTCTCTTCATACATCAAACTCTACCAAGATGAAACAATTTGTTTATAATTTATTCTGTAGGAGTCCAGCAAGTTAGAGAAGACCCTGGAGGAGCAACAACAGGACCGTGACCACTATGAGGTGAGATGTGCTGAGCTGGAGGATGAGCTGACCACCTTGCAGCTGCAACATGAAGAGGAGAAGGACCGGGTCAAACAGGACATCCTGACAGCTGTCCATGCCATTCGCAGCAATGATGAGAAGAGTGAGATGCACCTCATTGAGAAGGCTTCAAAGCTGAGCAAAGAGCTGGCTATGCAGAAGCTAAATTTCAAGGTAAAAGTCACTTCCATTAGCACTTCTTTCTTGCTTTGCTAATTACAAAACTTTATTTCGTCATGCTTATTTCACATTTGTATAGGTCATTTTTTGAGATTGAGGGCTTTCAATCTACTGATCAAAGCAAAACAATGAGCAGATGTGGTTTAGCTTGTAAAATTGAAATATAATAAAGAGTCAAAACTATACATTTGTTTTAATAGGAAAAAAGAAGATGAATGGAAACTCATAGAAATATAAACAATTCAAAACATCAAAAAAAAAATGACTTGGGCAAATGTGGAATGAACATGATGATATGGTTGAAAGATAGTTCTAGCATAGTCAATGTCTTTTGTAACAAGGCAGACTTATAGCATTAACCTGACTAGTGATAGAGGTGTTGACAGCAATGTGCTGAAATTTTGTAAAGAATTTTTCTTGCTACGGGCACTGGAGGATTGAAATCCATTCAGTGTTTGGCATATAAAGGCACATGAGCATGTATGAGACCGAATTCAGGATGACCAGCAAAGTTAATTTGAAGCAGATGCACTAGGAATGATACAGTCAACAATCTGCTTTTATATATTTGAACAGCAATTGTCAGATTTTGTTTATACTAGGTGCACTGAACTAAATCTGAGATTCAATCATACTCAGTAGAAGTTTATTCTCACATGCATTTCTATTCCTGTCTCATACTTTATCACAGAAAATCCTTGGAGCCATCAAGAAAGATGTGACTAGTAAGGACAAGAGTGCAGTCACTCAGAGCATTGAGGATCACATCAAATCCATCTCTCTAACAGCTGAGGAAGAGGTTTGTACAAAAATATACACAACTGCCATCAGCATTTAATAGATTTTCCATTGTCTGGAAATAGACTGTGTACACATACCCAGGTTAAAGTGACCATTACTTGTGGTACAATATGATATTGGTGAAATGTGTATCTCAAGATTCATATAGCATTCAACAACTTAGCACGATCTGGTTCATATTAAGAACTGTAGGATCAGATGTGAAACTGCAGCTTTGTAAGAAAAAACAAAATAATATCATGAAACCGCAGAAATACGTCTTGTAGTGCTTCATTAAAGCAAGCATATATCTGTCTTTGAAATGGTTATAGATTCAAATAGAGACGTCACACCTGTTAATGAAATTGTGACACTTATTTGTCTCATATCATTATTTAGAACAAAATTTCTATCAATTACGTAACTTCAGGTTTTGGCAGTCTTGTTTCATGGCACCAAATGAAGAGTATCATGTCTGTGTGCTTGTAGATCTATAAATACCTCAAGATTGCATTACACTTACCAAACTGTCCATATTCTTTGCCATTTTCTCAGGAGGATGATAGCCAACCTCCACTGCCTTCACAGCCCCCACCAGATGTTCCTGATGGAGTTATTAGCTCCCTAGAGGAGCATTCTGTGGAGGTGCCGGAAGTGAGTTGCCTGCCCTGTCTTAACATCCATCTTATGAACTGGCACATTAAGAGTTCATGTTTAAATGTTGCTGAGGACCACGGTTAACT
>JAWQUT010000011.1:2461953-2504410 GCA_033807755.1 Ellobium chinense | reverse complement strand
GGTATTGTTGAATGAAAGCTGTGTTACATTAGAGGAGATTGGAGTAAAATAGAATGTTAAGTGGCCATTTTTCTGAAACCTTTAAGAATTCTGGAAATTTTGAGCCTTCAGATGTGTCGTTAACTTATGCTTTGTGATTTACTAGCAGCTGTCTACTCATCACATGATGGTGATTAAATGTTCACCGCTCATGAAATGTTGGTTATTTACTTTCTGTCCTTTTTTTTTAGCCTGCCAAAGTACATCTGAATGAGGTGGAACAGCTGAGGAAAGAGAAGGAAGAAGCACTGGCTGAGGAAATGAGGAATACCAAAGCAGGTAGGTTGGCTGCATTTGGTTTCTCTAGTTTCTGTCAAATGTTAAGATGTTTCATCATCCATTTGTGTCTGCTGATATAGAGAAACCTTGGAGATTTGAGAATCTTTTTTTTTTCTATGTCCACCATGTACAGTATGTTTTGTTTCTTGCTTGCCGACCATTCCTTTCCATTGTTATAACATCAAGGTAACCATTAAATGATTGAAACTCACCATGTGAAAACCTGAGAGCCCAAATAATCTTAGTTCACTATAGTTAAATTACATGTTATGTTGTTTGGTAGTGAGATTTTGCTCAAGGTTAATAAATAACTCCAGCCAATGGCTATGCAGGCCTGTGATTCTTCATCACACAGTGAAATTATAAGTCCCACTTGGGAGGGCTGTAAAGTGGCTGGTCATGAGTGCTTGTTAGTGAAACTGTATAATTTTAAGGGATGTTAAAAGCATACAATAAATGCCAGGGGATGAGAGAGATGAAATGCAATTAACTGTGTTTGTTTAATGCTAAGGATTTCTAAAGGTTGCCTTTGTGAAAGGCTTGTTGAGCTGATCAACATTCAATTCAAGATGCTTTTGGTTCCCTATTCATTAATGAAATGTAAGCGAATGCAATTACAAACTCATTATCTATATTCATCATCATTACAGCACTGGATGCTGTGCGCACTGCGTATGAGGATGAGCTAAGCAAAGAGAAGGCCAAGTACAAAGAAGCCCTGCTCACCATGTATACAGAGGAGTACATTAATGAGATTCGACTAAGGCATCAGTAAGTCGCTCAGCCTTATAGTTATAGCTTTTAGCTTTGATGGGGAACTAATAGTATTTGCTAATAAACATAGAGAAATGAAGAGAAACCAAAAAGTATTCTTCTACATGCAGCTGTCTATGATAATGATGATAAACGATATGAACCCATTATCAGTCTCCGCATACGTGTATTGTGGGTACTGTCTGTAATTTGAGTCAGGAGAGCAGAAAGGTAACCAGAAGTATTCAGATGAAACCAAAGGGACTAGAAGCTAGAATTGCTTAAGACAGTCTTTTCAAATGCTGAAATGTTGTGTTGATACTGCAATGTTTGGATGCCTCACAGGAATCATGATGGAAATTAATTTTGCACTAGTTAGCTATGAATCATTGTTTGTTTGGATTCTCAGTGAGCAATGCCGGGCATCCTCCTAGCTGAGGGGATATAGTCATCTTTCTTAATAAAATCGGCTTCTCTTCTTCTTGTCGTGTGAAGAATTTGTAAAGTGTTAAAGGAAATGTAAATTTCCCAAGGCTCCTTGTCAAAACTGGGTGATCGTCATAACAGAGTATCCAACTGCTAGCTTGAGGACTCACCAAGGGACCTAAACATGGTCCATAAAGTTATTTCGGGGAGGATTTCCATATGTGGGAACTGGCGATAAGGGGTTACACTCGCCTCGACTGATGCCCCTGTCTCGATGGGCATTAGTGTTAGGGTTAAGGGTAGGGTTAGGGTTAGAGGGCTGGGTTTAGGGTTAGGATTGTATTAGTACATTATTCGGAATTAAAATACTGACCGTATTTGTAGGAGTTACCATATGGAAATCTTTGCTATTTCAGATAGAGAATGCTTTATGTAGTTCATTGACATAGATTATGTTGAGATAAGCATTCTCTTAAACATATGGCTCTCAAAAAAATGACTGTCACACTAAACAGGCATGCCTTTTTAAAAAGATTGGGCACTCCTAATCTAAAATATCTGTGAATGCTGAGTGGTGTACTGTGCAACATAGTAACAAATAAATACTTAGAAATGTCCTTGGTAGTTTTTACAGTAGGGAAGTGAATTCTTTTCATTTAATCAGTGGCATCTTGTATTACAGAGAGGAGGAGGAAAAAATGGGGGAGGAGCTGCAGAAGGTGAACATGCACTACTCTAGCAAATGTGAGGACTACAAGCTGCTGGAAATGAAGCTTCAGCAAACCAAGCAGGATTTTGAGAGTCACATTAATCAGCTCATATCCAGGTGAGGCAGCTGCTTTTTGCATTTTGGAAGATCGTCAGTAATGGTATTTAAAGGTTAAATTCACCTTTATATGGAAAAAAACAAAATTGAGTTAGGTTTTATCGTTTTGTTGAGCATGGTTTGGGGTGTTGTGAAATATAGATCAGGCAAGACTACATTGTTAATTTCAGATGAATAGATTGCTATCCAGTCAAATGTTTGAATACAAAACAGAACATCTGAACTTAAACACATGTGAAGCTGCAATGGTGATCCTCAGATCATTTGGCACAGAGTTAGCTAAGAAACAATATTGTTGTCTGCCTGATTATTTCTCATTTCATGGGACACCTTCACAGGATTGTGCACTGAAGTTTAAGATAGTTTGGGAAGAATCTCATATCATTTAAGTACTGTTTATATGGTAAATTTATCAATAATCCCAAGCCTGAGGACATTTTTACATGAGATTTAGTCTGAATCATGTCAGCATGTGTTTGTAATAATTTCAGCAATGACCATCTTGAGGAAATGTTGAACAAGGAGATTGACAGCTTGAAAGACTTCATCAAGAATAAACCATCTAGTGCTAGTCTCACCACTGGCTCAGCCACTATGGAGGAGGAGCTTTATGATGCTAAGGTAACAGCTGATCATTGGATTTAGCTTGGATCTGGAATGGTGTAAATTCATTATAAAGTTCAAGCCAATAATCTCATGAGATGTAATGTTACTTCTTCTGGATCAAGTAGAAAATCATATTCAGTTCTGTGGTTTTACCATGCTAAAAAACACAAACATGCTAGGTGTTTGTAACGTTTACATCACTACCAAAATGCTGCATGTTGCACATGTTTCCTGAGGTGAATTTGATTAGGTAGGCATGAATGATGACGATTAGCAGCTTTCAATACATAACATAATGGTTGTAGGAAAGAGAGGGTTATAATGAAGTATAAAGAAATTTGGAGTTGCTTTAAGTTGCAACTTTGAGCAGCATTTTTTTTATTAGGATTTATAGCATTTTTTGAGTGACATATTAACTGTGGACTATCCATTTCAGATCATGGTTCGAGTAAAAGATGCCGAGTTGCAAAAGTTGAGGTCTCAAGTGAAGAACTTGGAAAACAGCTTGCACAGGACCACAGAGGTGAGTTGAATGATGTAGACTAAGAAGAGGGGAGGACTACTTTCTGAAAAATTAACTACTGACTTTGCTTACATCACATCAGTCATGCCACTTGCATTCCTGCTGAATGCCCTTACTCTTCAGTGGCAGTTTCTACTTAAATGCAGTATTTAAAAGTGGTTGTTAAACAAAATGTAACTAGTCTTCTGATGGGAGCAATATAAAAGGATTAGCAACAAGATGCATTTTGTGTATCGGTTGCAAAGTGGAACCTCCCCGCAGGTGCAGTGTGATGTGAAAAGGTTAATGACATTTTTTAGATAAGAGAATCCATATTATTTTTCTTTGTAATTGTCATTGGATAACCCAGAGGTCAAGATGGGAGGTTGTTTTTCAACATGAGGGGATTTTACCATGAGACAAATTCCAATAATTGGTGTGACAAAGTTTGATGGAATTGAGAGTAGATTAACCCTTGTGAAGCATGAGTTGAATCTTTTTTTACTGATAAGTTACCTGCATAATGGTAAGCGTCAAATTTTAAATGACACTCGCTGTTTTTTTTAAAATTATATTGTTTAATGTCAAAAGTAGAAGCTGTTTGTGGCAAAAAGTATGTTGATTTGTGTTGATTTCATTAGTGAGTAATATGTTCCTTATTCATGTTATACGGCATGTTTTGTGGTGGCAAGAGAATCCAGAGTTCTGTATCTGAGTGCAGTTTTACATCCCTCCAAATTTCCTCAGGAACAACGACAGACAATGACACAATATATGCAGTCCCTGAAGTCTTTGGGAGAGGTGAAGAAACAGTATCAGGAGGAAGTGTCATCCTTAACGGAGAAACTGAACAAGGTTTTAGGCAGTCAGGGCCTGAAGGCCAACATCAGAAGAAGTGAGTATTCCTCTGAAGAATTAGTAGCTTGTAGCTTCAGTGAGAGCTTTTTGATCCAAATCTGTAGCTAGCGGTATGTGTATTTTCCTTAAATCATCATTGTCCATTTCAGGGTAATGCTCTTTAGTGTGGCACTTGAAATGAGAACATGGGCATCAGGTGAAGCGCATAGTACACATGGCAGATTGCAAAAAGAGAAAGGAGGGTAAAATAATGGCAGATGTGATGATACAAGGTGTACTATTATTCAGCATCTCTGGGAATTCAACATTGACATTGGAGCGCAAAATGACAATACCATCTTTGTGCTTTTGTACCTGTTCATTGCAGCTGCCGCTAGCTTTGAACTGTTTGATTCTCGCAGATTTCCTTCAGTGGTAAGAGAGTCTTCAAGATGCGTTGTTATTGATTATGAAAATATTGTCATGCGATTTGCCCTGATAGCCACTGCTGCTGGCTAAGAGGATAGGGAGTCGATGCCTATAGTGAGGATATTACCACATTTTGGGACCTTTTTTTTCTGATGGTCGGGCCTTTTATAAGATTTTATTCTCAGTGTTGCAGAAATCTTTGGAAAGTGTTCAGTTGCAGTGGAGAATTGGCCTTGTAGAAATGTTTTCCTTGAACCCAGCTTTATACAGCTCATACCGGACTTGTGGTATCACCAATTCCCTAGTAATACTTCAGGGTTGTTGTGATCTGTCTTGTTACCCTCACGTTGGTTGATGCTGGGATTGTCTCTGCTGTGAGGCAGCATGTTCCTCACATAAGAAGCATTCCACACATTTCTTTTATTTCCACCTAACATAATCTGATTACAGCTGAGCTTGTATTTCACATGAGAATCATCTCATAATGTTTTTTTATCATACTTCCATTCCATTCACCTGTGTTTTTGCCACTTCAACTGTCCTTTGTCATCGCAGAGTGGACCTCCGCTGCCAGTTTAAAGGGTGACTATGTTTTCTGCCCAGCCCATCACTGATCACACACTACCCCTCCCCTCCCCACCCCTCCCCATGTGTGCTCCCAGGCCAATATTGACAGAAGCATGCGCTCACGCACTCATGTCCTGTGTTTCCTATCACTTCACTGACTCACTGAGACGTGAGGCATTGCTTACTTAAAGATTTACTTAACAACAATGATGCTGACAGAGAATGGCTCAAGGCTGTCATTGAGGGACATGCCTTTCATTTTCTTATTTTCATTTACACTGACAAAATGGTGCAACAAAGCTTTCATCTTTAGCTAAAGTAACCAGTAGACAGCCATTTCTTTTTTCCACAGAATGCTTCAACTAATACAGGACAAGAATTTTTTTTCATTTTAAATTATTTCAGTGATCCCCAAGATTACACTTTTAGACATTTTGTAAACCAGATGTCTGGTTGTGTGACAAAATTTAGAAAGTCATTAACAATCATTTAATTCTGTTGTAAATGTCTAAAGATGGTGCAACTGACTTCATAAGTAGTTTTATTCATCAGCGATTTAACTGGTGTACAGAAAGGAAGATTTTTCTCAAAGACATGAAAGTTCTTCTCAGCTTGGTTATCCAAACGTGAAATAAGTTTTGCCTAAACATAAATTGTATCTTATAGGTAACTTTTATAAAGTTCAAGACATCTTTCAAGATTACCCTCTCATATCCCACGTTTTGTCATCAGGTCTGTTTGTTGAGTCCTAGATAAATATTCAGTGCTGTTATGTTTTGGTATACATGTAAATTTTATTTTATTTTGTGTGTCAAATGAAATTTTTCATTTTACTTTTTATGTCCTCAGATTGACAAATAATTGAAACATCTTTCTGTGTAATGACAGGCATACATTTGAATACATCTTTCAAAAAAGACATGCGTTCTTTTTGTTTATCACTTTGCACTGTCCTCAGAAACATTGAAGTTATACTGAATTTATAACATTTCTGCATGTTTGCCTTTTACGGTTGTTAAGGTCAAATTTGCATGATAGTGTGCAGCTTAATGCATTGATTTAAGTTGCATAGGAAAAAGTTTGCTCAAATTTTAAGTTAAGTGTCCTAATTTATTATGTTTTAATAAAGTACAAAGGCCAGAAAATAAAATAAAGATGCTTTTTTGGTAACTGTGGTAGAAAATAGTGTGTGTTGGGCATTATTAGTGAGGGATGATATGCATGAAGTTGCACATTTCCATCAGATTTGTAGTTTGACTTTGTATTGTTGTCGGTAATAAGGGTTCATAAATGTGCCGTTACTCAACACTTGTCAGACTTGTTAGATTCACAGAAAATGGCACTTTAAAATGGATGTTTTTATTTATTCATGTTCACCAGTTCATTTTTGTGAGTTTCACATTCTGTTTCGAAACTTAGTCATCATGGTCTGAAGTTTGGCTGTATTTCAAGGGTTGGAAGATGCACATTTTTTTTTTCCATTTTGTTGAAAATCAGTTCTCAGAAGTTTGACACTCATGAAATCTGAGTATGATAATGAGATAAGGATGATAAGACAATACTGAGCATACCTTTACATCACATGGCTTTCCTGTGTATCTCAGTGATTTGTAAGTTGAGCTCACTTAAAATCAGTCATTATAGGTAACAAGCAATTCCTTATTTCTTATGTATTGAGATGGAAATTGGTTTAATCATGATACATTTAAACAAGTGTGAGGTATAAATATAATTGCATAACTGGTGTAAAAATGTGATTGCGTTACTGATATATTATGTCACTCAGTGTTGCCTCATAGATTCTTGTGATTATTTTTGGTATTCACCCTTGCAATGGATTCTGAGCCATGATAGCCATCCAGCTCCAAGAGCAGTGCTGTGCTGAAATTTGACAGGAATAATATTCAACACTTCCAAATTTCGAAAAGCAAACTAAAGTCCCCTTGCTTTTTATTTTTTTGTTAAATTTTGTCTGAGTAAAGTCATAATTCAGCATGAGAGATTTTAGGCATAGAAATTAGAAGTTTAGCAGGAAGTTAAATTGTAAAGTTTTTACTAATATTATACCATGCTTGTTTGAACATTGAGTGGAACTTCAAGTAAATCTAAAAGCAATAGTGTTAACCTCTTTATCTTATTTTAAGTTGTAGGAATTTAATACATTATCAAGATTATCATATTAGCAAAACAATTCCTGTTCAGTTACCTGCCTGTGGTCCCAAAACTCGTGTCATCATTGACTGATTGGTCCCCAGACTGTTATTAAATTGCAGATTTAATATGACACAGAAAAGAGAGTTGCATTATGTGAGGATTTTTTTTTTTTAAATGAGAATGCTTTGCAACACATCAAAAGTTTTGAGCAATTTTCTGAAAAGTTAAATCTGTCTGCCTGGTCTCTAAGCTTTATTAGTATCATTTTGGAGTTTGCAGTTGGATACCACTGCTGCCCATTCCATAGTGATTTATGCTTATGATATATACATATATAGTGCCAGTCTTGAGTGCAGTGTTTGTCCCTAGCTCATACCATAATATGTTCATTTAGATCAAACTAATAATGTTCTTCATTCATTGTTTCCCATCAGCTCCATCATTCCATCAGAGAGCACGTAGCCCCAGCCCACAGCCATCCACATCTCCACGCAAAGAGTCAGACCACTCGAGTCGAGATTCGCATCGTCGAAGGCATATACAACCAAAAGGTTAGTCAAAGAAGAGGAGTTCTTGAATAAACTTCTGTGGAGACGAGGGATGTAGAGAGATGAAGCATCAAACAAAATTTTGTAAAAAGCATAGGGATAAGTGTTTTTGACATGGTTTCTTAACTGTGGAAAATGAGCACAGTAGAATCAATTTATAAATGCCACGGTTTTAATGGGAATCCATTTTAAATGCGGAGTTCTTAATCCCTGTTCCCTTCTCTTCTTTGTTAGTATTAAAGTAGCCTTATTATAATGGGCATGGAAGAGAGGAAAACCTACAGGTTACATCATAACAGCTTCATCCTTGTATGAGTTTTGGCATGACTACTGTGAATGAACAGCTGATGCATCCATGAAACCAAGCTGAAATTATTATTTATTTGGGGCTTGCGTTCTGACTTCACAGTGCTCAGTCCCTGACAAACAAGGTCTTGTATTCACAACTGTTGCCTGTCACAGACCACACTTAGTGTTTTGTCCAGGCTTAGTATGTTACTTCAACAGTGGTTGCAAGGTCATATAATTACACTGGCATTGTCCAGTGCCACAGCTGTTTTATGTTGGTTGTTAGTAGTGTCTCGCAAAACAGCGGATAAGACATGCAAAAGTAGCCATAGACTGATGAATGAAAAAATGTTACAATAATGTAATCTACATCTTTACCTTCTGTTTATTAGAAAAAACATAAAGAAAATCCAAGATGGGAATCTTTCTGTAGGAGAGGATGGGGCATGTTGGTGCACTTTTCACAAATGGTGCTGCTTAAATGCTACCTGAATCTTTTATGAAGTGTGTATAGGCACCATTACACTAAGCAATATCTGCTCTAGACTCTACAATTTGCTGAAACATTTGCTCTCACCCTTTTCATAGTAGTACAGCGCCGCATGAAATGTACTTACTCTGACTGCACCAACTTGCCCCAAATGTGGAGCATATTGGTGCAAGCAGTGGGGCGAGTTGGTGCAGCTGTGTTTGATGCCTTGTTTTGCATATCTGTATGGCTTAAATGACCCCAGACTTGGCCACCAAATTGGGAATTCTATTATGTTATCTTCTCACAAATTGCTAGCTGTTCCTTTTCCTCTTCTATCTCCTCTTCCTCCTCATTATTGTTGTCCATATCATTGTTGATAAGATGATCCAGAAAAAGTTCTGCTTTAAACACTTCAAAGACTGTAAACTAAATTAATATTACCACTTCCACCACCACTACCAATGTCATCATCAGCATCGTCTTCATTAGCATCGTCATCATCATCATCATCAGTATTTGCTATAACGACTGAAAAAAAAGTTTCATCACCAGAGGTTGTAAAGAACTTGAAAATGACATTTTAAAGCATTAGTACTAACAAGACTGTAACCGAGACCAGGAAAGTCCTTCATTATTTGGATTTAGATTGATTTAAAAACGTCAAAACAAGTCAAATCGAGGGACTTTCCACCCGAGTCTGTGTACACATTTTGTATTACAATTAGAACACTTGAATGAATTGGGACAGCTTCTGAAGGTGATTTAATGCGACCAGTTATTTAAAATAAAAATTACAAAACACAATAATCCTCTGTATTACTTTGACAAGATCCAAAGTTGATTTTATTTAAACTGTGCACTGCACCAACACGCCCTGTCTGCTGTGCACCAGCTCACCCCGTACCTACTCCTATGTGATTATTCTGGCAAATTAATGTCGCACATTTTCTTTATTTCTTTTCCTCTGTTAGCAAGACAATTGGTACTCTTTTCACTGCAAATGGGTACTCTAGCTTGGATTTTTTTACTCTCTTCAAAATTTTAACCTGACAATGCAGTTTGCAACAAAATTACATTTAACCTCCAAAATCTGCTATTTTGGCTCTCAGCCATTACATTATGCACCACTATGATTACTTTGTACACAAGTAGAAGAGGTCAGTATCAACAGTGATTCTGTAAAATATTAAGTTCCTGAAGATATTAGTGCATGAAATAATTAGACTCCACCAACGCGCCCCATGCACCCACACACCCCATCCTTTTCTGTAGACTATCCTGTTGTCAGTGGGATGTCTTTCATTAATGTGTCTCAGATACAGTAGACCATTTCATCACAACAACCTATAGAGTGCAGATGGAGTTTGCCTGTTGTCAACCTTTTTTGCAAGCAGCCTTTTTTTTTTTTTCCAGCAGAAAAAGAAGGCTAATGGATTCTAAAATAAGGTTACTTTTCTTATCTAAATACCCCAGTTTGGAAACAATGGCAACAGTTACAACCGCCAAATTTGGGGAGTCTTGCCCATCTCGTTATAATTGAGTTTTACTGTATTAAATAATGTTATAAAGTAGCTACTATTTGGCAATAAAGGAGTTTGTTCTGAAAGAGAACATGATAGGATGTACCCATCAGGGTCTGCGGTAATTATAATTAGTAGTGTGGGGGTCATACTGTATAAGCTGTGGGATGAGGAATGGGTAAGAGGGGCTGTTGATGATGGTTAACATGTTTTTTTTTTGTTGCAGGATGGAGACGGTTAACCTACCAGATATCATGTACTGTTCACATGAAATTTGAAGTTACGACACACTATTTGAAATTTAAGATGATCAAGAGGAACTTGTCTCTTAGTTTGTTGTTTGCCTGGTATAAAATTTCTCATTTTCTTTAATCTCTACAGATCTCCGAAGATCAAAGAGCAGTCCATCCCTTCCGTATGTATTTGATGGCAAAGGATCCCCAACAAAAGCAGCAACGACTAAGCCTGGAAGGAGGTCTCGTTCCCCCAAAACTTAGAACTCATCAATCTGCTGATGTACCATTCCAGGAATTTGGATACTTTCACTTTATCTTGTACACACACTGCTCAGGGCATCAAGGCATTATCTCATCTGTACATTCATATCGTTACTACAGATAATACCTTGACTCCCTGAGCAAGCATTATGCAAGTCTCATGCTTGTACAGAAGTTTCTTACAGTTCCTGTTGAAACTATTTATATAATATGCAAGAATGTTTTTCGAAAAGTGAATGGTTAACATGTAAGAATGATGTTACTATTTTTCGTATGAGCCAAAGAAATTATGAGTAGAAATGAAAGCCAGTGGGGGAAATTGAGGGAGAACAGATGAATGAGACAAGCAGCACATGTTAAAAAATTAGACACAAGTTTTAATATGTTGCTAATAAATACTGCTAACTTATTTCATATGCTGTACTTACAAACATTATATGTGTGTGCTGTTTTTGTTACTTTGTATACTCCTCTGATGTAATCCACATATCATCCTGATGTTGTCCTCATGAAACAGAATTGGGGTGACTACAGAGGATTATGCAGTGATTGAATGCTAAACTCTTGCAGCTTATTGGAGCTAAATGTACTTAATAACTGTAGATTGATAAGGAAGTAGGTTTAGTTTAAAACTGAAAATTAGTCACACAATTATTTGTCCTTTGTAGATCTTGAACCATAGATTTATTGTTTGCTTTCAAAGTGTTTGGCCAGTGCCCACTTGAGAATGTTGTTTTTGTTTTTTTTTGTGTGGGTAATTTTGTAATATGGAACACTTGAAGATATTAGGACAGCTATGGTTGGTCTTGATTACATTATACACTTGAAAGTTCCCTTGACTCTGTGTAGAGCCTCGTTTGATTGTTCACTCATCTGCTTGTGAGCACTATCAGTTTCTTTGGCACTTTTAAGTAATACTGAATGTAAAAGCTGTGGTGCTCAATTTACACAGGAATATGTGCTGGTCTCAGCATTGCCCACAGGTTCCAGTCTGCCAGAGTTCACTTGACTATTTTAAAATAGCAGTGTGTGTGGGTTGGGATGGAGGGTGGAGTCAGTCAATCAAGAGTAATCTGTTAAATCATTTATACAGAATATGAGACCAACACTTTTGTCTGAAGTGTTGCCTTAATTACTTCAATTTAAAGATGAGGGTCTCTACATAGTATGTAATTAAGATAGTCAACTTCCTCTCTAAGCAGTTGACATATAATCTATCTAACATATCTATGTGTGAAGCAATATCCTGAAACGCTGTACAGTTTTGAGGGCTGTCTTCTGTCTATATTGGCTGTGGTGAAAAATTCTGTGCAACATATCAGTATGACTTGACATACTTCACAGAGGAATGAATCTGAGGGGCCTGTTTTGAATTTGTTGGACATGAGATAGGGCATAGTGTAAAAAGTAGTTATATGCTTTAGCAGTCTGCTAGAGCCAGGCTGAACTTAATGGCTTAATATTTTATTTGCTGGATGGATATGGATATACTTTGTTGCTTTCACTCCTTACAGTACAGAGGACCTCAGGATCAATAGCAGATCATTAGGACATGTGAATTTGGCATTGTATCCTTTGTCTCAGAAATAGCAAGTTCAATTTGAAGAGAAGGGGGATAAAGAAAGAACAGTGTCAGCATTCCTTTACTTGCAAAGAAAGAAATGGGGATTTTAAATAGAGCTGCTTTAAGCAAAGTCCTGTTATATTGAAGGCCAGTGTAAATGTTTCCTGTGTATTTTTCTCCTCTTGACTGTATCCAGAATTGTCTTCATTTCTGTTGCTTGTCACGTGATTTCTCTTGTTAGGTAGTTTCTTTCCATGTGATGATGATACAGGTAGATTATGTTTTTCCAGATGTGGAGACTGGATCAATATGTGGGTGGTTGTTCAGTGTGGGTTTTATGACACAGGAAGACGTCAGCCTCAGTTGGGAAAGTAGTGCTCAATTTAAATATGTGCTTGATAAATAGGATTGTTGCCAGTTCTAGAAAAGATGGTAGTGGCTGTACTTAGATTTATAAAGTTCCAAGCCTCGTTGAGAGTATTGGCTCTGATTTGCCAAACATTTGCTGAAATTTAAAGGCTTTCCATTTTATCAATGACAGCAGAGTTCATCCTGATTCCTGATTGTACAAGCCTTGCCTGCAGAATATGAATATGGCATGCATTGTAGTGAGTACTTGATAACTTGGTAACAGAATTAGTGTCATTGTTATTGGGAAACCTCTTTCACAGCTGTGATGAATCATGTCCCATGCAGCCATGATGAGGTCTGACATCACATATGTTGGTCAGTGCCTGTCCATGATGCTCTCCAGTGGCTTTTCAGTAGGTGTCAAACACTGTTGATAATCTTTTATCAGATCTGAAAGAAAAAGGCAATTTTCTGCACATTTCAGTCAACCATGGAAATAGATAATCACTTTCACTTGTTCAGTACTAGCCAAATTGTTTGACAGTACAAAGTGACTATGTAATATTTAGAGGGTTGTGATATCGTGTGAGTCTGACTCTATAAATTATCATTTGAAGCAAAAGTAGCATCTGTAGTCGACACTTTTGCCAGAAAATCCTATCCATAACTGTATCAGATGGAAAGTTTTTAAGTATAGATGTAGATTGTGGAGGCCAGTGTACTTAATGGTATAGATAATTTCATAGAGACTGGATGGATTTCTGTTGCTGTTCTTACTGCAGTGTCATCTATTCAGTTCTGCATTTTCTCAAAATGTGAATCACGAGAGCATTGTGAAATGTCAGGCATAAGGCTTCAAAGCATAGATTATGGTTGTGGAGTTAAGTGTTGTGAAGGAGAGATTTGGAGGATATTTAGGCTACTGGACAGACAAAGTAAGGTTGAAAATATAAACTCATGGAGCAAAACTCCCATTGCCATATCTATAAATATTAAGCCACGTCAAGAAAATATTGGGTGAAATGCTTCTACATTGTTACAGTGTTCTGTGACAAGCTGATTTCGTTACAGAAATGTTGGTTTGAAAGTGATATGAAGTGAATTGAAATACATGTTAAGTGTTGGCTGGGCTGTAAGAAGGGGAATGCGCCAATATTTATGGAAGATTGTGACATGAACAATGTGACACTATATAATTTATTTGGATTGAACCCCAGTAAGTGTTGTGAATTATAAGTATACTGCTATCCAGGACATAAGATGTATGAATATTTGGTTGTGTGGAAAGATCTTGTGGTAAGACATTTCTGTTTCTTATTTACAGGAAGTTTCAGAGTTGCATTTCGATACCATACTGTATTGCACCAAATTATTTAATAACAGACTCATTCAAAGGAGGACAATTTACCCTGTATCTGCAAAATTAAAAAATCTCAGATTTTTTACAGGCTCATGCAGAGTGTGTATGATGTTCTGACTTAAAAATCTCAGAATTGGAAGGTGAGATGAGAATGTCAACTTCAGTGGAATGTGTGTTGTGAACTTGCGTTGTGAACTTAACCCTTCCAGACATTCTTTATTGGCCACTTCAATGGGCAGTAAGTTAACCACACTTTCTGTTTTACAATATAAAATGTGGTGCATAAAAGTACTCGTGAAGGCCTGAAAGAGTTAACTCTGCTAAGAGACATTAGGATCACAGATGCATGAAAAAAAGATGTGGTAAAACTGACATGTTCTGTTCTCTTTCTGTTCTCTCGTATTTTCCTATATCCTTTGTATGTTATCTCCAGATGGCTCTGTACATTTAGCAATACAATTATAGTACTCGTGTAACCTTTGTTGTGAGTGAATTGTAATCTCATTCTGCTACCTACTCTCATACTCCTGGTTGTGTGCTAGAGGAATTCATTTTATTTTTACTGGATGTTGTGAATTTTGTGTAACTTTTTCTTCCCTCTGGCAATATCAGTGTAAAATATTGGCCATATTTTCTGGTCTGTGCATAACATTGAATGCAAGTCCTGGCACCTTGTAAAGTCTGTGACACGACACATTTGTAACTCATTTTGTTAACATGTTCAAAAAAAAACCCTATGTTACCGAAAATAAACCATTTTTTATAAAAAGGAAAGGCATTTAATTATGCTAACCCTGCCAATAAATAATCTATCATTTAATACTCATGAGGACAGTCTTTCTTGGTTTTTGTGTGCATTTTGAGACAGCGAGAGAGAAAGATAGCAAGAGAGAGAGAGAGACACAGAGAGAGAGAGAGAGAGAGAGAGAGAGAGAGAAAGAAAGAGAGAGAGAAGCACAACATACTGCCCTGCTTAACACATTCCCATTCAACAAAACTGGATAACACAAAACTTCTGATAATACACAGGTCCGAAGGGTGGTTGTGTTATTAGAGTTCCAGTGTATTTTGTATCGGGCTATTACTACTGCTATAGATTGGACAAAGGGAGGTTGATAAAAGTGTATGATACTGGTAAGGTGATTGGATTAGCTGAGACTGAGTGATGTCTAATGGGGCAGAATGGTTACAGGTCCATGGGCGTGGGACTGAATGTAGTAAAAGGAGGGGGGAGACAGTGGATGTTTAGCCATTCTCTCGCCCAGTATTCACTGACTTTGCACGTGGAGGAGGTGGGGGCGCGAGGGGGTGAATTTATGATTAATGGGGGAAACACAGTTTTATTCTGTTTTGACTTCAACTAATTAGATCTACTGTATGTGAACTTAACCCTGTTAGTGTATCCATTTATAAAGCTAAAACTCTGCTCAGTCAATTAGTTCTACCCTCCCTGTTTTCATAGAAAAGGAGGACGTCCTTACATAGCAACCTAGTTCAAAATTTATATAGTCTAGTTATTTGTATAGATTATATTTAATAATGTGCGTATGTTCCTTTTTGACAGAGGTAGTCAAGATGAGGAGATACCCTCCACGCTTGAAAGAACCCGCTGTGAAGCTAGAAGTAGGAAAGTGAAAGAACAACCAGGTGTTAAGCTATACAATTTAACAAAATACTAAGGACGTTTTGGCAGATGTGTCTTCCTCAGCATCAATAATAAACAGGTTTAACAAACAAACAAATATACAGGCAAGCAAAAAACATAACAAAATGGATTGCAAAAAATGAATAAAACTTGAATGGGGTGTAAAGAAAAGACTACTACCCCATAAACAACAAAGTTGTCAGGTGGAACGAAAACAGGTGTTGTTTTTTTTTTAAAGTTTATTCCTGTTAAGTATATTTTTGTTGCTTTTTTTTGGCTCGCTTGTTTATTTACTTGTTTGTTTGTTTGTTTGTTTGTTTTTGTGTATTTATTGTTACTGCTGAGGAAGGCACATCTGCCGAAAGGTCAGTAATATTGTTTTGTGAAATCATAAAGCTGAAATCCTGCTTGTTCTTTACCCTCCCATTTGGACAGTTAGGAAAGAAGAATGAAGTTAGTTCAAAATATCTTTGGTCTAGTTATTCGTATAGACTACATGTATTTTTAATCAACTGGGGCTGATAGATTAGAGACCTAAAAATGATGTGGCAATCGCATTTGAATCCTGCCAGGAACATACGGCGGAACATTGGGTCCTGAGAGGCCCATAGGTAAAAAGGCATAGATCTCCATCAGTGTAATGAAAAGAAAGACGACTGCAAACGACTAATTAATAGATTAGATAAGTGGTGTGATCCTGTTTATGAAGTAAACATTTATTGAAACACGTAATTATGATTTCAGAAAATTTGAAAATAAATAGAGATCTAGCCCTAGGACAATACAAACAAATCTGAATAAAATGAAGGTCCTTATTAGGCCCACCACAGAAAAAAAAACAACAAACAACGATAAAATATTATTATTGTAATGAGGACTTTCTGCCTCTTCATGTGAAGCCCTCAGGGTGCTGGGTCACCCATTAATGTAATCTGTTATGAAGAAGCTGCAGGAACACGACTGTATATTTAGCCCTTGTCATGCCTACGACAGTAACAGCTGAAAAAGGGCAGTAACCGTACAAATTGCTACTCCATAGTTTGATGGACTACTCAAAACATATTGGACTATTCTCCTGTAAAATACATACTCGTTTGTTTAGAATTGCAGATAAATACTTTGCTTATTATGACACAATCAATATAACAACATCAACATTAGTACTTTCTGAAAGGTCAGAGACGCCCGCTTACATTGGCAAGGGGAATAATCATATATAAAATCAATATTTTGTTACGACATTTAAAAAACAAAATAAATCCTAAAAATCATTCAAATGTTTACAACAACTATTTACAATTAATTATTCTATTAATATTTTATTATTAAAGGCCAATTTTAATGTTAAAGTTATATTTAAATTAGTCATATATGTCAAGAGTTATAAACTATAAACTTCAACGCCTCACACAAAATCTTGCTCATGGCATCAAGCATGTCATTTCTAGTGGTACTCTGGTTTCTCTTCACAACGCATAAATCTTTCGCCTTTTACTAAAGATTTCCGTGGAGAGGAGCAATTTAATGAGTCTATAGACTATTTTTCAAGCCCCCAATTTTGAGGGGTAATATTCACAATGTAATGATAGGCACATTTATCTTGAGTAGATTTATTCACGGAGTCAAAACCGTAACGAAGACATCGATCTACGGTGTTGAAATAGGTAGGGAAGTTACATCAAGTTTTAGTATTTCGTAAATTTTGTATCTTAAACTTAAACAAACACAAAAGTGGTGGGGAACGGCGTCTAGTCTATTGTGACCAAGCTATTGTGACCAAGCTTCTGAAAATTAAAACTTCAGTAATGAGTTATATCCGTAATGAGTTATATCTACAATCGACAATCGAGTGTTTTATCGACCTATATTATTATAGGCCTACAGGCTAGATATAGAGATGGATGATACTCCTAGGATATAGCGATAACTGACTACTCAATTATAACCATGGACTATTTGTGGCGACAAATAATTTCCATTTTTTTTTTGAGGAGAAAGGACATGTGGTGTGTCCCAATTACTAGAGTAGGTGATACCGGAGGGAGAAAGGGTCAGGAACCGTATGAAAAAAAATACTTTTTTGAGTACATGCTTTAGAATTTAATTTCTTGCATTTTGGCTATCTCGAAGGACAGCACCGCAACGATAATGATTTTTATCTTTATTTTTCAACTTTGCTGTGCAGTATTCGGACGGCTACTGAAGGTTTAATAGTACTATTAGTAATCGAGTATTTCAATCACTGAATCAGCACCTCCCGAAACGTGGAAAAGATGTCCAGCAGATTTCCTCCCCACAACTAGTCTAGTCTATTCTAGACTAGATATAGTCTAAACGTCTATATCCTTTTCTCATACCTACGTTGCTTCTTTTCAGATTGACTGTTAGATATGGGAGGCTTTCCATATGCGGTAACTGGCGATAAGGAGTTACCATCGCTTCGACTGATGCTTCTGTCTTGATGGGCATAAGTGTTAGGGTTAAGGGCAAGGTTAGGATTAGGGTGGAGGGGGGAGGTAGGGTTAGGGTCATGGTTGTATTAGTAAGTTATGCGGAATTAAGGTACAGACCATAGCTGTAGGAGTTATCACATGTGAAAATCCTTCCCAGTATCTAGATCTAGCAGTCAGCTGTTGTCAGCAACCTAGAGGACCGGCATTGTTCTTCTTTGGACCATCAGCCTAACTCTAGACTAGATCTAGATAGTGCAAGACAATCTGATCGTCTGAAATCTGGCGACGCATGAATGCATGAACATTTCTTTAAGACACTTTAAATTTCACGATGAGGACAAAGACGAGTCACTAGCAGTTAGAATTCCAGAGGTTTGTATACTTCTTATATTCTGTTCGATTTGGTTCTTGCCACCCAAAGATACAGAGTCTAGATTGATGATTTCCTTAGGATTGGGAGAACTCTTGAAGCCTGGCAGAAACTCAAGTACTGAAGATAGCTGCTAGATAGTGTAAGTCTGGACTACATCTTTTTGGGGCTGCGAACTTTTACTGACAGACTAGATATTTCAACACGGCTTAGTCAGCAAGATTCAGGTCTAGTCTAGACTAGATAGATTTACACTGGTGGTTTGTTGGTGTGATCTTTGCCAGAATCAGGGGTAAAACAAGGCTATCCTCCTAAAATTACAGCGACTCAAAATTCTTTTCCGCAGGGTACATGATCTGTTTTATATTGTTGTGTGCGTGTGTATGTGTGGAGGATAAAATTAAGTCCTTTTAACAGCATGAGAAATTTCATCTATTGATCGCCAAGGTATCGAAATTCTCGAAAATTTGTGTGCCAAATCTAGGAAATTTACAGATCTGATTTTGCTTGTCTTTTTGAGTGCTTACAAGACTGGTGAAGTATTCTTATTTTCCTCCATGTCACATTATGTGGTTCTTTGCTTAACTTGCTTAACGCAAGGTGCCGTGGGTCCAGCTTCCTACTGGCTCCGTGACCATTGTTATAGATAGTGAACACTGCACATGTTGTCTTTTAGCAATCATCTGACACGGGGCTGTAAAATTCCATGGCATCTGCTTGGCAAGAAGATGCATATATATATTGCTGCATTCAATCCCAGCATACAGACAGTGGAATTAAATCTGTTATAGCACCATGAAAATTAATGATGCTGTAATGCAATTGCTATTCAGATTTACCTGCCAAAACCATTCGAGTTTAGACTATGTGTTTGTTACTTACGACGCTATGAATTTTGTAGTCTCACTCATAATGTGTCATCATCAAACTATTAAACATTGATATCTCTGCCTCAGACCCCAAACTTGTTTTGACCTGACATGCTTCTTGCAGATTTGCTTTCACCTAAGTGCTCAATTTGTTTTCAGAAGCTGGTTTTGTCAGTTTCTCCAAGCACAAATATTTCCAGAACAAAATGTGCTTTTTTATTGTGTTAGAAGAACTTGAGAGATCAGATCAGATCAGATTGAGTAGCAACCTTCTGCAAAGACTTACATACATTCCTATCTGGACTATGTCATAAGCAGTCAAACTGATGGGTGATCCAGAAAACAGATCCAGATCTGCAGTTTTATATTAATTATATAAAATGAAAGCTGGCTTTCAGCTCCTTTATTATTTCATAATAATACAAGAACGGAAAGCCAGCTTGCTTTTTATTCATCATACGATTTCTGTTTGCTATCCTTAAGTGAGAGATTTGCCATATTCCATTGGTAATCCATATTCTGTCAATATGAAGAGGGAAAATAAAGATAGATATATATGATATTTACTGTTCCTTTATGCCAATCAGGTGATAGATGCAGCCTATGGATTGTACATCTGGCCATGTGCACCAGTCTTGGCTCAATACATATGGACGAACAGAAATTACATGAGAGGAAAGACTGCTGTAGAGGTAATGCATTTAATCAGGAGTGCCCGATGAACCAAACTGTGGTCTGTTTGATAGGGTGTAAAAATGTGATTCATGAAATCTCTATCTGTAAAGTGTTTAAAGTATTGTTCAGAGTTATCTAAGTATACTTTTCCCATGCACTGTGGCATATTTATATCAAGGTTCTACTTTATTTTTTGAAACATACACCTCTCAAGATGACAAAAATACAAAACTGTCCTGCTGCTTGAAAAGTTTAGGCACCTCTTCATTAAAGTACATGTATATTCATGCACATTTATGAAATGAAAGGTATATTATAATATGTTAATAATTTAATGAAAATAGCATTATTCCAGAATATTTTGCAAGTCACAAATTTGTAGTTAGGTCATATCAGTCCTATGCATTGCGAAAATATGCAATATATGAGATATGAAAGTTTCAGACTCAACATGTGTTTTGGAATAAGCGTATGAGAGTGTAGGCTCAGTTAGAGTGAATTGCTTCACTACATCCTATACAGGATACACTTAAACATGCTTAACATGAAATTCACAGGATGGTCAAACTTGTTTTACATTCAGCATGGTTTGCAATATTCTTGAACAGTTTAAACCAACTGTCACCCTAGGACTTGTATTTGCAAAGTCTTTTGGAATAGTGCTTGTTTCATGCTGAGGAATTTTATGATAGGCATATGTCTGAGTAGAAGTGAAGAGTTAACCTAGATCAACATGCATATTCAGACATGAGGAGTAATTTTCAGTGAAAATGTACAACACAGCAATACACATATTATGAGGACAGTGAATTTGAGACCAGCAATATTGCCATACATTTTCCAGATCCCAAAATTTCCTTCTGTGTTTTATTATACTTATTATTAATTGCCTCTGCCCATTATGAAGCATCTCAAATTACCCTACCACCCCATTTTGCGGATTAACTCAGTTTCTTTCGCACCTGCAATAAATCAGTCCCAGTGGATCATGACATCCTTACCTTGCTTTTCAAGGCCAGAAAAGGTTTTTTATTCATTACAACCAACTGCAGCATGATCTTTCATAATGCTTGATCTTGTTTGCTGGGCTAAGAAATAAACAGATGAAGATAGCCCTTATTTTGCCATAGAATGGTTAACAGGAAATTTTCTTAATGTAAAATGATTTACTGGGTGCTATGAAATTTGTGTATTAAGCATGTTCAACTGTATTTGGGCAGCAAAATTTGTCCAATGTCATATCAAAACTTAAATCTGTTTTTCTGTCTTCAAAGATAACACCTTCTTGAAGTAACCACAACACTCAGCAGTGGTCTGAGCAGTTTCAATTAACAAATCTGTTAGGAAAACAGTGTTTCAGTCATTCTGAGGTTCTGATTTAAATACAGCATGTTTTCTGTGTTTTCTGTATTTTCTGTTCAGCCTCCTTTGTTCTAGTTCTTCTCCATCCTTTGTATTCTAAGTATTACATCTGATACAGTTTGGGTTAGGTGCTGGGTTATCAGATTGTGTTTTACTTCTTTGCTAGAACATAGCTCAGATCCTTTAGTCAGGCCAATGTTTGTTTACAGTGGTAATGTGGAGACGACAATACCAGAGGATGTGTTCTGATGTGTCGTTGCTGGTGCCACAAGGACACATGCTTATTTCTGACTGACTTGTTCAGTGGCAGTGGTATTGAAAGCTGTTGTTGTTCAGATTTCCTCCCACTTGCATTGGTGTTTCATTTGTGGTTATGTAAAAATAGAAGCTATGGCTTTAAACCTTTATAACATTCTGCAGCCATACCTGTGAAGAACAGATAATTGCCTGGATTCAGAGCATTTTTCTGGTTCAAGAAGGTGGTTTTAAAATGCAAGGAAAATAGCTACTGGATTACATTTTAGGTTTGTGACACCTATTAGAAGGGCAAATCACTGATTGTGTACAACCCAATTAATCTGCTAATATATAAAATCCCCCTTTTTTGGGGCCCTGCCAGCCAGTGTCAGAGTGTAGAAATGTGTAAAATGACCTGTGATCTAAATAAAGCATCCAATTTTAAAGTTTCAGGTACAATTTGAGCCTTCTAGATAAAAAAATAAAGTGTGTAGGCCTATGTATTTGCACGCGGCCAAAACCAGCCAAATGATAATTTGGGGACCAAATCAGAATTTGAGATGATCTTTTTCAAAAGACATTTAATTTGTGAAAAATTTTGGGCGTTGACCCCCCTTTTTCTTCCCGTTAAAAGATCGGGCAAAAGAAGTACTTTAACCTCCATGGAAGAAATTTGCCCAAATCACAGTGGTATATATATTTAGAATAACGCAAAATGTTAATAGGGCCAAAAGAAGAAAAAACAATAGGTACGGTCGAGGGGAGGTAACCATTCATTCACTGTACACATTACTAAAATTTCCAGGTATTGTCCCTTCATTAAGCCTTGCCGATGTTATGGAGGCTGTGCATGTTTTGCGTACGTTTTGCGCACTTTGCACATATAAATTGGCAGCAGTTTGGTACAGGTATTCTGTTGCGGTTGCAAGAGGTTAAGTATCTGTGCTGGCTCATACTGTATAGCTGGATCTCCTGATCTCAATTTTCATTTACTAAAAACTTAGTGAAAAAATTGTATTCATCAACTAGAACATGTTTAGGGTTGAATTTGTGAACTGATTTCCAGGAATTCAAGATTAGTAGGTCCTACAGGGTGCATAGTTGGTAAATATTACCTCATCAGCATTTAAGATAGTATTTATGTCATTTTCAGATAGGCGCTGGAACTGCATTGCCAGGCATTGTGGCAGGAAAATGTGGCGCCAAGGTCATCCTAAGTGACAGCACTTCCTATAAGAACTGTCTGGAAATTTGTCGCCAGAGTGCAGAGCTGAATGACTTGACTGATGTCTCAGTGGTGGGAATAACTTGGGGCCAGGTGTCACCAGCGCTCTCTAGTCTCCCTCCTGTAGACCTGGTTCTGGCATCTGATTGCTTTTATGATTCTAAAGGTGAGAGCAGATTGTCAAGAATTGCTGCGTGCATGACTACAGTCTTTTTGGAATGTTCCTGAATTCATGATTCTCAAAGTTTTTGTACGTAGTTATGATTAGCTGGAGGCATGTTAAATATATTATTGTGATGTGGCACTGTGGTAGGCTACATTCAGTGCATACATGTAAGGATTTTCAAGATTCAAACACAGAAGGTAACAGTTTCAGATTTCTGAAAAGTGGGAAGTAATTATTGTGAGGAAGATACTTTGAATGTTTAAAGGTTTGGGGTAGGAGACCTGCAGCACCTCATATATGATACTTCTCACATGCTCCTTGAGTCAGCAAAATCCTTTAGGGTTTTTTTTTCTTTTTTTCTCCCCAGATTTTGAGGATGTCATCATGACCATGTCCTATATCTTACACAGAAACCCACATGCTGAGGTCTGGATCTCTTATCAAGAGAGAAGGTGAATCCTGCTTCTTTGATGAATAGCTCTGTATAACACTCTGCACATGAATGTTACCGAGGTCATGAAATATTGTTGTGCCTCAAACTCAAAGATATTGTCCACAATTAAAACAACAGAGATAATTGGTAGAGACAGGTTGTGAATTTAGAATAAGAGCACATACAGTCGAGCACAGAAAACTCGAACACACTAATCTCGAATTCACGGAAATGTCGAACGCTGTTATCGGCCCCTTTTAAATGCCTCTATTTTCTTTGTATTGTTAACACGATTTTCTCGAACTGTCAACACGCATTTCTGGAACGATTTCATCATCATCTACCCGATCTCAAAGCGGCGAAATGACCGATAAAGCCTTTCTTTGTCTGGCGTTGCTCGTCCCAGTGTTAGTGATAAGGGAAAGGTGTGCGGGAGTGCCGTGGTAATGGGCAAGGGATCCAGACAATGCTTTGTGTGGCTCTATTGAATCAGCGGGAGGGGGGTGGTGTAGTGATTGAGCATGCAGAGCGACCTGGCGGGTGGTAGACTAGGTCAACACACGCTGCGATAAATTTTTATTGCGTCGAACATGACGCGATGTGCATAGAGTGACGTGGCGGGGCGATAGGTAATAGCAGACTGGCAATAGTGCCGCTCCTAATTTCTTTCTTTTCCTCGAATAATGTCGAACACATCAGGATTACACTTATGTACCGAAGTTCGATCTACTCTGACGAAATCAGGTGATTTTCGTCTTCTGTTCATTAAATTCAGTTTGTTTGTCATAATTTTATGTCGAACGTCGGAAACAGGGAAGGGTGGTAATTCTAAATATGTTAAGATCAGAGCAGATTAGTGTCGTGTGGTTATCTCCCCTTACCAGTCCCTCTAGTGGATGGTAATTGTGAAAATATTGCCGTCACGGGAATCTCGAATTACGGAAATCTCGAACACTTTTTTCAATCCCGGAGAAATTCGAGTTTTCTGTGCTCGACTGTAGTCTATATGCAGACTGTCAAACCGTACTTACAATAGATTTATTTGTTTCCACTGACATGTTCATGTAAAGGACATGTGCACTTTTATACAGATATGATGGCAGTTTGTTTACTTTATTTGTATGATTGTGGACTAGTGCAGGCTTGAATTAAGATTCCAGGATAAGCTTACACATTGGTTTGGTGGAGAAGGGAGATGTGGAATGAGTCAACATCTATTGTACATAAAGAATTTTTTAAATTACAGGGATAGTTACTATTTTGTGATGTTTCGTTTATTATAATCATAATCATTACAGTGTTTATAAATTCTCTTTTATTAGTTCTGAGAGATCTGTAGAACATCTGCTGGACAAATGGCAGCTCTGGGGAGAGGAAGTGGAGGTTCCAGACATGGACACTGTGGAGAGCACCTTTGATGGTCATTCTAAGCATATCATTCACTTATTTGTGATTAAACTAAAACAGCAGTGAAGGGTCTTTAATCCTCAGTCCACACCGCTTTAACAGAAGCCCTGGTACAGCAACATGTGACAAGCTACACCTACTAAGTAACAGTGTAAAATATCTGGAACTGGCTTTGTGTTATGAACTTGACCAGTCTTTTTGTAGGTTTGATACTTCTGACTGAAATGTGTGACAGTCAGCTTTAAATTTTCAGAAATCATTTATATTTTATGAATGTATTCAAGAATGAATAATGTGGGTTCATGACTATCGTGCATTATAGTCTTACACTGAAAATCATACCCTTTGTGATCACATAGGGCGTCTTTTTTTTTACCTTTTTTCTGGCTAAGCTTTTGTCTCATGTTTTCCATTATAACCTTTAAGGTGCAGGCAGGTTATTGTTTTAAGTGCACTCTCATATATATTTTTTTTTCACTCTAATATACTATTCAATCACTGGCTTTATGCTGGCTTGCAAGCAACAACTTCACAGATACTGTCATTTAATGAAAGAAGCCTCTGTATCAGGGCTGGAATGACCTGTACATCTTTATCTTATGTCTTGGTTTTATTTTAACATTTTTTTCAGCATAGAGTGGATGAGCTTTGGTGTTTGATTTACATGTAAGACTGTCTGAACCACTGAAGGAACATAACATGGCAGGATGGTCTTTGTTTCAATTTATGCACTTAGAAAGTAATGGATAGTTGACTGAAAAGAACTTTTGGCTACTGAGGATTTGGACACTCTCCTTTTCATACCAGATTGAGTGTGTAAAAAGTTATGAGAGAGTCTGGTAGGAATTTAGCATTTCAGATTGGATGATTTTTGTTATCTTTGCAGTTGTGGCATAACTGCTATCAAAGTGATCAAGAAGAAAACTTCCATTTGATTATACAAGAAAAGTGCAGTTTTGATGGTCAATAATTTGATGAAAGTGTTCCAAGAGAGTAACAGTCTTGCTGAAATTTGTCAAATTTGTGGCATTCATAGCCAAAAGATTTCCTTAAAAATTGAAACTTTCTTGAAAGCTGGATATTTGTGATGGGTGATATTTGGTGTGATGGAGATGTCTTCACAGACTTACAGCCCTTCATCTGAACAAGAGCAGAAAAGGTCTGCAGTAACATATTGACAATGGTGATCTGTTATTATCGTTGAAACCCAAATTCTCAAAGACATGAGCTTTATGTTTGAAACCACCATTTTCAGACCAGAGATGAAAGGAAAGAGATAGTGTTTTTCAGTAAGATTAAATAAGAGTTGTGACTCTTGAGTTGACATTAATGAAGCTGATTCTGCATGAATTGAGTGACTTAAAGTCATTGATTGGATAGAACTGTGAATGGCGTGAATGTGCTCATTTGTGTGCAGTGATAAGAACTTGTTACACAGATATTAATCATGCAATGCATAAGTGATCTATATTTGTCACAAAGACTTTGTATTGGTATGATGACAGCTGTTCTAGAAGAATGTAATAAACAATTATTGCCGCAATTTTATATTTGATCGTCTATTTCGGTAGTGGATGTGTACCTGTTTGTGTCAGTGCTGTCATATTCATTCAGCCAAACACAACAGGGAATTTTTCAATAACAATCAGTTATGTCAAAACAATCCATTTGTTTAATATTGTAATCCTGCATGATACAGTAACAAGCAAAACAATATAAGCACATTTCAGAATCCATATTTCAACTCACTGCAGTTGAAAAGAAAAAAAAAAAAAAAGAACATACTGCATTCTTATTCATTCATAACATATGTTAGAGATGTTGAGATGTACTGTAATACAATATACTGTTTATGTATAGAACACTTACCACCACAACATGATAACATTGCAAGTGAGGGGTAAAAAATCACAGTTATCTATAGTCACTGAATCCACTGACAACATACAAGAATATTATTGTAGTTTTAGTTACTTTTGTATTTCACTAGCATTGTTTACAATATAGTGATATTTGGTGCTTCCTACAAAGTAAAATTAACCACTGGTGTGTAATTTGAATCTTAGCCACTGTCCTATCAGTGATTTACAGCACTTTCATAGCCCAACACCTTTCTATCAAATGTCATTCTAACAGAAGGGAAGAAAATACATAACTGAACTGCAGAAGAATATTTACAAGGTCGAAAAGTTCATGAGGGTTAGAGTAATCTGATGTGCATAGGACTGTGGCTTAACACTGTAACATCATAACATCCCTGTGAATAGTCTGATGTACATACATCGCTCTAGAGCGGAAAAAAAAAATATGGCAGGAAATGTCATTTGCCTCTTCAGGTGTGCATAGTTAGTCGGCATGAACTTACAGTATTTGCTCAGTATCAGCACACTGTACATATATAATAAGAATGCTGAATAATTCCAATAATTCATGATCAGGATCTTCAGAGATACACAAATAAAGGGTTGCAGTTGCACATGGTTGCTATCCCTTCTGTCAATCAGTGAATGTAAATATGTGGGTTTCATAGGCCCCTTGGGAGGCCCATGATATTACCCTTAATTCATGAATAAGCCTGAAGCTTAAATCAAAGCAAACTTTGGCTGCCTAAACTAGCGCAGCATACATCTGACTATTTGATTTCCTTCATGTGCTATTTTTGAACATACCCACCTAGATCGTGGTTTAGGGTTAGGGTAGCACACATGAAAGAGTTTCTAGACAATAATGTCTAGGGGCTATCTCCAATTTGCTCCTTCTAACACAGTCCCTAATCCGTAAACCAAGCTCTATGTAGAGGTATCCTAATTTATTCCCTACAAAATTTTCTAGAATTCTGGTCTCAACAAGAGTTCAATGCTGTGCCATGGAGACAAATGCTACCTCCTGTTAATGTGTTAAGTGACAGAACTGATACAATATCCTAATACAATACAGTCTGTATTTACTCTTGACCATGTAAGATCAGGCTGTAGACTTCTAATACTTCTATATATCTCAATCTACAGATAACTTTGATCCAGTGGATTGATTCAATTTATCAGTTCTACTTTGTGGAATTCCAAAATGAAAAGACAATAAGTGCCATCTCATCATCCATTCAAAACCTTGGGCTGTTAGAAGGTTTTAAGAAAAAAAATTACCCCAATATTCTGCAAAGTAACTGCTACTCCACATTTGAACTCAGCATCTATCACTGATCCCCAACACACGTCCCATATCCACCCAAGCAATTTAAATGATATTATGTCACGGAGCCTCACATGAGATTTCTTTTTCTTTTGAGACAAGAATAAGTGCTTGTCTAGCCAAATTAACCTCTTTGCTGTGAATGTCCTTAGTACTTCTGAGCTTTATTGACAATATCCTGGATCTCCCCACCACTCCCCACCGAGTGCTTGCTTTAGGGTTAGGGGCAGAACAAGGTGAGAGAGCTCCAGGGTATTGTCGTTAGTGCCTAAAGAAATATGCAGTGAAGACCTTGAACACTTTTGTGCCAGAGATAATGCAGTGGAAAGAGTAAAGACTTGCAGTCTATTTAAAGGAGACTTATGAGATGAGAGTGTTAAACTGCCTTGTTCAAAGCTGCACACAACACAACCATGTAAATGACTTGTAAAGTGGAATGACCACAAAAATTGCTGCCCTCAATGTGTAACTTCTTCATAAGACAGGACTCTTTCCATGCCTTCCACCTATATATCAGACTATCAGTGCAACAGACTGGCAGCTATTGCATGCTTATCATTGATACATTTGTTATTGTTGATTATTTCTTTTTCTATAACTTTTTTTTATTTTCTCCTCCTGCTTACTCAAATCAATTTTTTTTCCTCCCACATATCAATGTCTATGAAAACAAAAACAATTTCCCTACAGAAGATATACAACATGCCCTATTTCCAATCTACCTCTGACTTGGTGTTTTCTGTGGCAGCTCCAAAGTTTCTTTGAATAGAAATAATCACTTTTGGATCTGAGCTGCAATTTGAAGGTGGGCATGGAAAGAGTTAAAAGAGTTAAAGAAAGAGTGGCAATCACATAGGCCATGTACCCAAAGCTTTTCACAGTCATCATTTTTCATGTCTCATATGATGGATATGCTCATATTATCACATTTCATCTTAATTCAACAGGAAAAATACAAGCTTTAACCTACCTTTTAGTTTTAATTTCTGGATTCACTGATTCCACTCTCATAACAGGAATCGAGTTTTGAATAGATCTACCTCAACATGTGGCCCACTCAGACCAAATGTCAGTGTGTACTTATATGTACCCCAGATATTCCTTTTTTTTTTCTTCACTCATGATGCACAGCACCAGAGAAGTCTACTAAACAGTTATATACAGCTGGACATTTACATTGTATATGAATGTGATAAGTCAAAGCAACATGTGCAGTGAGATTCTGGAATTTTTTCATGCCCAGATACTTTCTAGAGTGCAAGAGCTGGATTCAGGGAAACAAGGAAACTGAAAATTTGTGTTACTGAACCTACTGAACTGTGATCAGCCAATACTGGACCATCAGTTAGAGATAAAGCACATAAAATCGAGCATAAATACCTTGAACACCTGTAAATTGAGATTGAGATCACAGTTCCTTTGAACACATCTTTCAGACAAATATTTATTTTTTTTTATACTAATGCTTCACATATTCCTTGAAATTGGGTGTGGCCTCAAAGAATGTGAATTATCCATTCCTGACTATACTTTATGAGTGTGAAAAGCACTGAATACAAACAAATATGATGAACATTTCTGGTAATGAATTAAAATCATGAAAAAGTTCACAGTTATCAGCATATCCATGAGAGTTACCTGCCTAACCTATAACCACCTCCTGCTCTACCCTGATGTCTGGGGCCTCTGCTGCCGCTGTCATCTGCTCTGTCACTTCCACCCCCAAACAAATTTCTGATGAAGTCAGGTGCTCCGTGAGTGCTCCATCTACTAACAGCAAAGAGAAGAAGTCCAAAGATGAGCCCATGTATGCCAAACACCAGCAGGGCTAACAGTAAGCCGATTGATACAATGGGTTCAATGACAATATCACCAATGTTCCATCTTGGAATTCCGAAAGCTATAAGTCTTTGGTTTAATGCCTGGAAGATGTTGATCTGCTGACCTTGACCTTGCTCCTGATTATAATAAGCATCAGCTGACTGGAAACCTCCCTGTGAAGCATGACACAAAGACAAAATCTCAGTAAGACTAAAGATCTCATTTGTTTGACATCTGTATGTTCAATGAATTCATGTTCTCTTCCATCTTATGTAGGAAACTAAAACAATAACATGGTATGAGTATACATGCTCAGAGATGGCTTCAATTTAGTCAGTCATCAACATCTTCCTCCTCTAGTCATGCTATCTCAGACTAGACCAAGCTTACATACATGAACATCATTACACATCTTATCTTCAACTGCAGCACAATCTTGTTACAATGACAGAGCAGGCTGTATCATACACCATGTCTGACCATTCTGAATATTTTGGTGTGGACAGAGCAATGAAAGTCATGTTTTACCACAGAGCTGTATTTCTTCTTATGCCATGAATTAGGGCTCTGAAAGAACAAAATAACTGTTAAAGTTTTAACTCTAACCTGAGATCGAGGTGGGTTTGGAGTTTGTCGCCGTGATGCCTGCTGGGCTCGTGGATCATCATCTGGGACAATGTCTCCATTGGCTAATATCCGCACCATTTCTATACCTGCTGATAAATATTGGCAGCTTTTTTTCAGTATAGTCTAACACTGAGAATTGATGAAATCCCCATATCATGCTTTCAATCCCTGCAGACATGTAAACAAAATATTGATACAATTCATATAAACCCAAATTCATCACTTTTTATAAAAAAATATGATCACCTTGGACTTTCTTTAATATGAAATGTATGTTGCAGTAAAGTTCCCATATCAGATGCTACCCACATGACATGTCAGGTATGTCTTTTGTGAGCTGAAACGCAGAATCCTAATCATAATAAGGAATCTTGTTTTCATTAAATATCAATACTTTTGATAATTAGCAATTCAATGTCACTATCAAAACTAAAGTTCTCATTTGTTTCATTACCATTCTGATACATTTGATGTAAGCAACAATATTTTGTCGCATCTAAATTGTTGAAGGCACCAAAAGGGATTGAAATGATTATCCTGAAATGAGCACAGAAACAGAATCAATGCATTCAATGTTATTATATATAGAGAATGAAGATGGAGTACTGCAATACCCAACAAATTCAGGTATAGGCCCACCAATAACCGAAGCTGAGGCACATCAGATCCCACCATAGAAAGAACGAGCCAGTATTGAATCAAATACCAAGTGAAATAACCCAGCAGCCACGTAACATCCAGTCCTACATAACATCCAGTCCTACAAGTAATGCTACAAATTCTTTCTTAAAGATCGTAGAGTTTTCCATTACAAATATATGCACTATATAGTATATTATATTATATCCTGATATGGTATTCAACTCCCAATAAGGTGGCAGTAAGCCAGTATCTGCTGAAGCAATCCTAAATACTTATGGAACATTCATGAAATCCTAACAAAGAGGAACTTCTCTGCTTAGCAGAAATGCATAGCAGAAATGCGTAAATAAAGTTTTGTATCACATGCAAGTTTGACAGATCTGATCTAATGAAGTCAAGGATGCCATCCTTTTTCATTAGACTGAATTATTGCATCCCATACCTCTATGAAAAATCTCTGAGGTTTAATGATATAAGATGTCGTACCTAAATATAGAATCTAAGTCTTGACTCTAGTTGGTGCACAAAGTTGCAAATCTTCTAACTAATTTCTATAATCTTGCATCATTCATATAAATTATAATCAATCATTACAGATAATATCCAAAGACCTTCTTACCCTGCCTTGATTCAGTGTAGGGGAAGAGTTAGAAACGAGAATGCACACATGACAGAGTTCTTAGATCTAGACTAGACTAAAGACGGTATCCGACCAAGCAAGGCAGCATTTTCTTCACCAACACAACAGTAGCACGAACCCTGACCCTACGGCTAATCTTGCCTCCAAGCCTAATGAATGTAAGCACACAATGGAAAAAAACCCCGAAGATATTTCACTATACATACCACTATGGATCACACTCCGAACTGAAACACGTTTATTGGGGTGTAAAGACTACTAGGGATCTTAATCAGTTTTGTGTTAGTAGAAAGTAGGCCCAATTCCACGTACATGGTAAACATACAGTGAAGTTTGACCCGGAAGTCATTTGGAATGTTATCTTGTTTGATTTTAAGTATGAAGAGTTAGGCAGATGAGTTTTTCCGGTGCTTGGTTATTTTTTTAACCCACAGACACAGAGGCACGTACAATACAAGTGCATCATGTATTATTATTGTTAAACTCATTTCTACGAAAAAAAAACCCAACATTTACTGATTTCCATGTTCACAAGCATTATGAAAAGGAAACGAGTTGTGCAGATATAATTATTTACTGGTCTAGAAGGGAGACATTTCAAAGTTTTTTTTTTTTTTTTTTGTGGAGAGGGATGAATGAATACTGAACAGCCACAAAGTTGTTTCCATCACGTTCCTCTTCCCATGTAGACTGCTTATATTAATAGCCGCACAGTGGATATGCCAATGTGACAAAGTCAGTGCCAGAATGTTTGTACCCCGCCACTCATCATTAATTGCGAAAAGTAGGCTAGTGATTCCAGGAAGTTGCCCCCTTGGGCCCCTTTCTCCTCGGTCCTCTCCTTCGTCGCTGTTTGCACTTTTTTTTTCGAATCAGTGTTCTCTGGTGACGTCAAATGTGGTTCAACAACGACACTACATATCGCTGAAACATCTTGATGGCCAAGTAAACTCATATTCTGCTTTTTTTTTTTCTCGAATTTCTGGTCCTCTTCGTGCTTAAGATATAATAATAACAATAATAATAATAATAATATATATATATACAATTTAAAAAAAAAAGTTTTTTCTGAAGGCAGAGAGGGGGGACAGAACAGGGGTAAAGCAAATAGCGACGATTTACGAAATTGGGATCAAATATCAATGTATCTGAACTGATAAGTGGCCAATTCCTTCCCGTCAGTTGGGAAGCAGCACAAGCTGATGCTATCAGTGTTTTCCTAACCAGATCACAGAATAAAATAAACGTTATGCCATGGCGTAGCGTCTCCAAAGACTCGGCGACAGTTATGAATCCATTCTGAATTTAGAAGAAAATCTCGGGCGGGCAATTTGATCTACAATATTTCCATAATCGCCCGCAATGACCAGGATTTCAAGGCCGAAAAGGAGCGATTCTTTACCTCCAAATGACCACAGTTTGGCGTTCGCCTCGAGACCTCCCATCTAAATGGAAATACAAGTCTCGATCGGGGGCGATGCGCTGTAAGATTGGACGGGCGCCGGTGACCGAATGGCCCCTCTTTCGCATGTATGAAGTAATTAAATTTGAATTAATCAGTCTTCCTGTTAACGCCGTGAACACGGCTGATAATTGAGTTTTCGGTGTTTAGATAGAAGCGAGCTCGAAAAGATGACATATGTAATATCGGGGTAATCAGGGGGGCTTATTGAATGCCGGCGGATTACATCGTAAAATTGGCGGCGCGGACGATGGGGGACGAATTCTCGGGAGTCTCGTAACTCTCTCTGGAGCTTCGAGATAAAAATCTGCGCGACTGGGGCGTTCACTGTTCCTTGTGACCATCGAGGGGCTTGGCGATGCCGTGTTTGACGTCAGGAATTTGGCATCGACGGTCATTTGGTAGCGCAAAAACAAGGGTTATTGGGAACCAAAGACCGGCGTCCATATTTGATGCTAAGGTTTAGCCTATCCTCTACCGCAGAGCATATGGAGGAAAGAGTGAAGGAAGGAAAGAAGTTCCTTTCTTCTTGTAAGAATTATGCGCTTTCTATATTGGAATTCGCAAGCAGTCTTTTTCTAACATTATGTCATGATGCTTGCATTGAGAGGCAGATCAGAAAGCTGGGTCTGTGAAATAAAGAGGGCTGAAGGGGCGGGAGGGTCCCCGGAGGGGACGAACGAGGAGATGGAGGAACGGGCGCGGGGAAGGGACGGGGGTCTATTTTTCTATCTGATAAGCGCACGTAGAAAAAGTCAGTTGGTTCATCAAGGAAATTACTTTGTCTACATATAATATTTCGACACTAAAACGCATCAGTGTGGTGCACACTGGGTCAAAAGCATAGAGATTTAGATTTTATAGGAACAACACCTTGGAAGCTGTCTTTTTTTTTCTCGGTTTTGGATCGAGGAACCTGTTTACAGCTTGTGTCTCGACATTAAAGTGCTTCAGTGGGGCACACGCTTAAAAAGCGCTGTAATCTATATTTTATATAAGAACAACATTCATGTACTCCGGACAACTCTACGGTTGCTCCGCTCTCCAGTTCAGAGCCAAGAAAGAGTCCCTCAACTAACTTTCTCTGTCAGTTCATCTCAAGTTTCCTAAGAGTTTGCCAGTCCTCTTCTCTCGCTTATATCTACGAATTTCCGACAATCATTTTAAGGGAGTGATGTCATGTCCATTGAATCTCTTCCTTTTGCATAAATTTCCTTGCCACTTCTGTCAGCCCATCTGATTTGTCGCATGATGGCTTAGTGGCTTTAGCTGATATACAGGGTTATCAGCAGGGTTGGGCAGAACTGAGATCATATGAAGGCATTTCGTGAGCGTATGTTCAGTTCACCTGAACTTGATCGGAGCTGAATAGCTATTTTGGACGAAGTGATCTGCATCTGAATTGTACTTATTTTGGGTGCTTAATGTGAACTACGAGTTTCTGCCTAAGTTTCATTTTCAGTTTCTGCCTAAATTTCAGTTCAGTCTACATCTATCTCGAAAACCAGAATCGAATGCCGATCTCTAAAACCAAGTGGGAACTGATCTGATTTGAAAACTACTCAATTTTCATAGAACTGAGCTAAACTTGACCCTAAGGCTTTCTCCCCATAGTGAATTGAACTGGATCTGCACTGAAGTTTTTGGTGAACTTGCCCAACCCTGGTTACCATTCATTCTTCTTGGATGGCTGACAACCCTAATTCTGGTTGGGCCGGACGGCCTGCCGCTGTAGTACTCATTGGAGCACACGACCACGAGGCGGAGACTGGACTCTCATTACAAGTTCCGGCCCTGTCTCGACAAATGAAGGGGATGGTTTCTTCATTGATTCTTGGGTGCGATTACCAGCCGGAGCACAGCGCAGGAGCACCATTTTGCCGCATTAACGGATGGTAGCTCCCTCGGAACGCGGAACACTTTTCTGCGCTAGCAAAACTTTCTTGCAGAGAAATGACTACCATTTGGGTTCTAACATTTCTGCCTTTCCCTGGAAAGGGGAAATAGTGGGAGGGCGTGTCTTTTCTTAAAACAAGGAAAAGAAAGTGGAGTCTTTAACGGAAATTTTCTGATTATTTTGTTTCATATGAGGTGAGCTCAGTCCGAATGTTGAGACTAGTGAAGTGCTGTTATTGTTCCTCAGCACAGTTCTTCCTATTGCAGTATATTAAAATAACACAATGTCAAGATTATCTCAGTCATACAACCTTCACTCTTCATATCTCTCTCTTTCTCTGACTCTCACTCTCCCTTCCTTCTCTCTTTCTCTTTCTTTTTCTCTCTCTGCTATTTTCGGTACTCCCAATGACTGAAAGGAATCTTGATCAAACCTATCTTATCCTTCTCCAAATTTCTCCTGCTCATACTGAAATATCCATTTTTTTCTTCTTTTTGTTGGGGTTCCAGACAAGTCCCATGAGATGTGGAGCCTGGTCTCGTTAGCTGCTTGCCGCCAATTCCTCAGGGCGGTACTAAAACAATCCGCTGTCAAACAGGAGCCACGAATCCATTTAGGTCCTGCCGTTCACGTCTCAATAAAGCTATTAAAACCATGTAAAGAAAGCATAACTCATTTCCAGTTTTTTAGCCTCTCTTAACAGGCACCAAGTCAAGACGAAAAAAAAACAACAACAAAACGGATACCCAAAAAGAAAATAATTATTCAACGACTTACGTTTTAGTGTTAGAATGGTTGATCTCCAACATTTGGGATTTGTGTATGATATTTGAATTAGAGGTTACAAGCAAAAATCTGTATGACGTCTTGGTCCAAGCTGATGGACTGCCCATACCGTGGACAGGGAAATGCACTCTCCCAAATCCAAACTCATCCCTGTCAGAGAGTGCTCAACGAGATGGCCTGTGAGGACAAAAAGACGTTGGGCATAATGGAATCCTTTTAATATTTCAAGAATCTTTGATTTCTCATGTTCGTTCCTTAATGCTTAGTTCAGCCGGGTGTCTCAACGATGGGAAGTCATCGCTGTCATTTTTTTGTTATTAAATTTTTTGCCGTTATTCAACAAGGGAGTTTACTCTCTAGGGTAATTTCCAGCCTGAGCTCCACATCTAGTCCTCGCCCTGTTGTCCTCCACTGTTTAACCCTTGCCTCTATGATCAGGAAACATTCCGAAACGAATTCTTAACTGTCATGTCGTAGCTCCATTAAGTTGTAGGTGGGTTAGAAGCCTCCGATTAGGTTTTTTTTTTTTTTTTTAAGGAGAAATAACTCTTGACTTGTTGACACGATTTCAATCCTCAGGTAGAACATGGGCAAAGAAAAAGGTAGGTAAATCTCCATTTGTTTTCGATAACTTCCATTTTCCTCGACTCTCCATTGTTACTTGAAATAGAGAGAGGGTTTTGAATGGATTCCCCCAACTCTGTCCGTCCCTTCTCCTTGACATCTACTCACCTTCCTAACTATGGGACTCGTCCTAGTGGTATACGACCTCATACGCTGATACGGATGTCGCTTAATTTACAAATTTATATTTGAGAGCTTGCGCATGAACCCTGGGATTTCGTTTTATCATAAGAATTACATCTGTGCATCGATATTAAATGCACCCTGAGTTGCGTTTCAACATGTAGAGTTAATGTAATTCTTACAATGGTAAGATTATTACTCCGCAGCTCTTAATATTATATTGCGTCGCATTTTTGAGATATCGTCTTTGTTGACGTGTAACGGCGTACCCTACCAATTACGTCAAATGCATAGATTGATACCGGTTTATTCCTGTTTCTAGGCTGTTTCTGATGAAAAATCAGATTTCTTGTATGAGCTCAAAAACTTCAAAACGTAACAGTTTATAAGAAATGAGGTCTTTGCATAATACTAAAATGGTGCACACACCCGTTTTTCTCCATATTCATTCATGCGGAATACCACAGCAAGAATAAATAACAATTCAGGCTGACGCCAATTCTAGCATTTCATTCAATGACAATCGTTTACCGTCTCATCTTAAGACTGCAAGTGAGCGGAACATTCAGAACATTATTTCTCTTAAGGACAAAAGTCAGAACAGCCGAGACTTGAAGAGCACAATCGGCCGTCAGAGTGAGGCAAATGTGAGATGACAGAGATCAAAAAGTGACATGGATAACGTTTCCACGTCACGGAAGGGCTAAGACGAGCACAATCCTTAAAATCTTCTCTGGAAAAAAAAACCGTCGGAGTTCGCATTTGGAGATGTCTCCAGCACTGCTCTCTCGTGGAAGGCGCGTGTCAGATGAGCATGCGCTCTACAACCCCGAGAGAGCACGAGCAGTCACGTGAGCGTGAAGAGATTAGCGCCGGCCTCCATTGTGAACTGACAGCCATGTTCCCTCAGCACGACAAGGAAGTGGCGGAGAGAAAGAATAAAAACTAAAAAAAAACTATCACTTCTCCCCTTCACAAAGCCAGGAGCATATCAATTACTAATCATAATAGAAAACTAATTTTACGCCCGACCGATTTGGCAATAGAATAAATTTCCTTCGGCGTCGCAACACTGGTTCGGAATTAAACGAGCGATTCCGGAAGGAAATGCACGAGAAATCCGGACCTTAAGAACGAGCTTAACCGGGTAATTGTTTCTGCTGGGCTCTCGCACTTTACTAACCCCCATCTCGACATCCTTGATGGAGCCTGCTAAGCCATGGCTTTGGGGAACTAGACCCCAGGCTTGCAGGGAAAAAAAGGGGAAAGCCGGGTCTCTTTGACTTGCTGGAACGAGGTTTAATTTGTACTGCATGAACATCGCTGAGAAGAGAGCATATTATATTCTGACACTTTTCATGTAATCTTATGCTTTTACCTTGGTATCCCCAAAGAAGAAAATCCCCACTCCATTTCACAGTGAAAATAGAAATTATAATCACACTGTGAATAGGTCTCTTATTGACACAAATACGCGGTTGTTCGGCCATCAAAAAAATCTAAAATTTTGCAAAAAATTACTTATAGACTGAAAATGTACAAAACTAGTTTTCATATTTCTTCATTACTCGACGGGTTGTGTTAAAAGACTGTATCATTATATGAACAATAAAATGATTAATTATAATCATGATAGTCATGATTTTCATGATTATAATCATTATATGAACTATGTAAGAGAGATAAAGTCTTTGGGCAGGCATTCTCGATATATGCTAGGCTTAATGATTTCAAACGGTTTTGACCTACAATACTTAATAAGGTCTGTAACTCTTGACAACTACAGTGAAACAAAGGAGCCCATACAAGTTCCCGTCTAAGTCGCGCCACACAGGATCGGTTGTCTCAATGCGTCCATGTTACAAAGGAACTGCCGCAGGCACGGCAATCCCATTCGAGGAAGGGTATGGTTTGTTTTTGAAAATGATGATGATGAAGAAGAAGAAGAAGAAGAAGAAAAAGTACCCGATGTTGATGCTGATAATGATGATGATAATGATGATGATAATAATTATTAAATTTACGCCTGAAGAAGATCTTTTTAGATTGAAAATTTGCACCATTAAATTAACTTTTATCTGTGGAAACCTACCTTTTTACGTATGTTTTAAAGTTCTTATTTTATTAAATTCTTAAATGATGATGATGATGATGATGATGATGATGATGATGATGATGATGATGATGATAATGATAATGATACCAATGTGGTTTACAAGTTTTGCATCCGGGCACTGTTCACTCACGCAACTTCAGATTTTTGACAATCTATCAAGCCATATCAGCAGTGTACCAATCTTTGTCATTGTTAGCAGAGGAATACCTCTTTCTCCTCCCCTACCCCCAAAAATCCCTTCTCCCCTTCCCCTCTACCCCCCAAAAAAACCCCTCAAAAAACCCAACCCCAAGCAGGGAAATATAGATTGCATGATCACTTAAAACTCAAAATACTTTGCAAACCGACATAAATTTTGCAAAGATGAAATCCTCCTTATAGCCTCCGCGCAAAAGTTAATGGTTAAATACCATCAGTGAAGTCTTAACCCATTTGTATCCCTTGGGGTAACTAAACCCTCTCAGGATCAAACTTCAAAACCTATCAGCAGCTTATGATCTCCGTAATTGCACCTTCCAGGTAAAATGGCGGCTAAAACCGCTTGTTTTATTGGTTATCGTAAGACAAACTGAAATGAAGCTCGGGCTAAATGGCTGTCGATTTGTCCAGATGAAAAGGGGAGGAAAGCCGACTGGAGATATTATGGCCGCCATTGGCGCGGTGGAGCTGAACAAGCCGGATTATTAAATCACAAATAGCCTCAAATTTAATCTGAGTTTAGATAAATGGACGATCTCATAATGTTTGTATTTTTTTTCAGTCTGTGAATGATACCTGAAGGCATTGTACCCCCTAATTCCCTTCACCCACTGCCCACCTCTCTCCCGTCCCCTTTAAACACAGGAGTGTTTCTACCACCTCTGCTGCTCCGGCCCAGTAGATTAGTATTCGATGTCAGGTAGTTTGGAGTAGTGGGAATAACTTCCATGAACTAAAGCAAAACCAAGTGGAGTGGGAAAGCCCAAAGTAAAATTTTTAAATGCAAGTTCATAAAAATATGAAAGTATAATAAAAGTATATTATCATACTTTCATATTTTTATGTACTTGCATTAAAAAATTTTACTTTGGGCCTTCCCACTCCATTTAGTTTTACTTTATTTCCCACAGGCCCGCATTCGTCTTTTGTTCTGCTTCTACTTCCATGAACTAGTTACTGGCCTGTTCCCTTCCGTCTCCCCGCGCCCCTCCGTAAAGTCTCTGTCTTCGCCTTTGAATGCTGGGTGCGTTTGTAAGTCTGGGTTTTTGTTATTTGTGGCATTTTCTTTTCAAGGGAAATAGACGAAAAGTATAGAATGCATTTACTATATCTTTATGAACATAAACAGGATCTATAGTCTGTCTTTAAACTTATGGCAGTTATGTCTTCAGACTTGTGAAATGTCAGTACCCTCCGCCCCCCGTTGCATAGCTGCATGATCCATGAAGTAACGTGCTCTGGGAGAGTGGTGGAGTTGAGGGGGTTGAATGGAAACATCATAATAAGTCTTTATATCAACTGACTCTTAACAGACACTTGTTAAAGATACATGTAGATAAACTAGTAGAGTAGCAGAAGGGAAGATGAAATATTTGAACGGACCATATATGTTTTACATAGCACACCGTTTTTGACAGTAAAATGGAACATTTTCTGCTGAGTTTGGCCCAGTGCTTAAAAGCAAGACTGCACAACAATATGAAAGTTAATCGTACTAACACTTTCATTACGAACATCTTTTATACGAAACTTAATGTCAATCTAGCTTTATTTCAAAATGTTTTGCAAAATAATGCCATTTTTTGTCGGGCTGGATCTATCCAACGGACATTGCAAAGATTAATGCAAAACAGTTTAGATTGTAACTTGAATTTCGCATTCATTATCTTCTATCGTACATAAAAGCAATTTTAACAATGATTAAAATCTAAATTCTATTGCAGTCATGTCTTTCAGTTTAGAAGCTAACTTGATCAGGACCTTGCTTATAGTATGGATCCCACTGGCGTTGTTGAAATACACCCAAGATCTTTTGTGAGACTGAACTTGCAGAAAGTTCAAAGTTCATATCTTTATTTCCCATCATAACGATGTCACAAAATATAGGTTTTAAAGCTACCTTAAAATACGGTAACAATACTTCACAATAGGCAATGACCAGATATGAAGATTAAGAGACATATCGACACAGTGCATGGGGTGGACCAAGTAGGGGGATTGTGTGTGTGTGTGTGTGNGGGGTGGAGGAATTTGTTATGTTCAGTTCAGTTTATTATAGGCACTAGGCCAAAAGCATTCAATTTACATAATACATTACACAGTTATGAGATATCAGGCACGCATCTTCATTCATGTCCTCCAGCTTCTTCCTTCAGCATCCTTCACGCACCCCCATTCATCTACACTATCTCTTTCGCTCTGCTCTGCCTGGCTTTTCTCATTCTCTCTCCCTCTTTCCAGCTCACATACTTCCACCCTCCCCCACAGATCCTAACCCTCACGCTCCCAACACAGCTCGGACCCCCCCGAGGGTAGGGGTGAAGGCTGCAGAGACGAAGGGTTGCTTGCTCAACCTTTGAGCTCCAGCTTAAAGCCGACATGATCCGATCCGTCCACATGTCAGACAAGAGAACATTTTATAGTCGATTAATGATGATCTAAACCCTACTCTCTTATTTGATTACTGCTTTTTTAGACACGACGGACAAAAATAAACACGGACCAGGCGAGCCCGGCCTTGTGACCACCTGTCTGTTAGGCACACCTGGTTGTCACGTAAGCATTTTCTCATGGAATCAGATCTGAGTCACTCTCTACGCCTAAATGACCAGGAGGGTCTCCTCTTACCAACGGTCATATGGAATTCGGTGTCCTATATAATGGCCGTCAGAGACGGGTTTAACAGTATTTGTTTACCAGAAGAAACATAGGTAATGTGACAGTTAAATTTATAGTACATCACGAAGAGGTGCAGCGGAAACAGGGGGAAAAGACAGTAAAAGGAGAACGATTGTAATTTTCACACGATGACGCCATTAGCAGAGACAGCAGCGAAGATAATAATAGTAGTATTCTATTGATAAAGGCCTTAGAGCCGAAACGTTTAGAAATAATTTTCGGTCTTCTTTCTTAACTAGATTTTTAATAAATTCCATGAATTAAGATTGAACTTTTAATTTTTCTCAGTTTTAATAATAATAGTAGTATAGTAACCTTGGTAACATCATTAACAACAACAACATTAAAACATAATGCATATCTTCATATTCATCAACTCTGTAAGTTACCTTAATTTTTTTTTTTGTTTGGCTAATATAATATGTAGGTTAGATTTTATTTCCTTATCATAAAGACAAAACGCTCAAAAGCCCTCTCACATTAATTTTACTGTCACAACACTGACAAATTCAACACTATCAACTCCGCCACTTCCACCATTGGCAACAATACATCAGTACAAGCAGTATCAATCGTCATTATAACCACCACCACCATTACTATTTCTACCATCAACACCACCACCATCATCATACAAAACTTCATCGGCCACTCGTACATTCGGATACAAAATACTGATATCGAACTTATAGGCCTACATTTATTGTGTATTACAAAGACCAATGGAACCTTCGCCTTATCCAGACCTGTAATCTATATGAGCCAGACGGGAGGAACTCGATCTAATCCGAAA
>JAWQUT010000011.1:2445466-2461116 GCA_033807755.1 Ellobium chinense | reverse complement strand
GGGGGGGGGGGGGGGGGGAGGAAGGAATGGTAGAGGAGGAAGAGGAGGAGAAGAAGGAAAAGAAGGAGAAATGAGAGAAGGGAAGAAATGTTCGGAAGCTAATCTGGGATCTAGCAATGCTTGTACTACAAAGAATTGTAGATTGAAATCCCTATCCTTGGATTAACTGATTATAAGGACTTTTAATAGTATTTCTGAAATGAATTGTGCCATCCTCCTAAACTGAGCCCTATCCTCTGGGTGAACAAGTGCATCATTATTTTTTTACAATGAGAACTACCAGACAATCTTTTTGAAGTTAGTCTACTGAGCAATGACTTCCACGTGAGGTGAGGGTTATCATCTTCCTTTCGAAGCTCATCATTTCTCTGTCTGGAGAGGGAGGGAAGAGAAGGGGGTGGATGCTGAAATATGTGCACACCTCACAGCAAGTCTAATTTCCAATCTCCATCAAAATTGCCATGTAATCGAATTCATAAGTTATATTCCGTGACGAGATTTGACGTTTCAATAAATATGAAATTCGATATAAATTGTAATCGACTCATGAAATATCATTTTCGTCGAGATGATCAGAAAGAAGCGAGGGAAAATAATAGAATTATTACCATTATTCACAGACCGCGCGTCATTTCTCATGCTGGATGTTATTTCGTTTCGAGAAACAGAAATCTGTTCTGATGGGAGATGCGTGCAAAAGGAAGTTGTGTGGTCCCAGCACGTAATTTTTTTTTTTTTTTGAACGAAAACGATGCTGGCCGCCTGGACTTGCTTGCTTGCTCTTTGGAGTTGTCTAATGGCGTCTAAAGTGGTTGCCCACACACTGGCAGGGATATGGGCCTGGCTCTGAAGATTAATTGACGCTGAAGAGAAGCAGGGATGTTTAGTGATTGTTAATTCTGTTTACAATAACTCTGTTAATGGAGCAGGCAAGGAATCGAGTTTTGTTATTGAAAATAATTTTCTTTCACACCTCTGCCTTAAGCAGCTAAGCATGCCTCTAAAATCGTTCGCAAATGTAACTCTGAGAATATTTCTGAGTCGTAAAATGAAAAGAGCGTCAGATTCTCCCACGCCAATTCACAGAACTTTGGTATCGCAGAAGAATTTCAAAGGCATGGTTATAATATTCCTTCTTCATTCCTTCCTTGATTATATAAGGCCTCTTGATTATTTTGTTGGTATTGCGCATTGTTTAAGATCCCTTAGGACCAGAATGCCCTGTTAAAGTCTATTTTAAACCATAATAATTATCATCGTTATTACCATCAGCGGCACCACCATCAAAAAGTACACTACGAATTACCTTATATATACGCATATTTGACAGCTTGGTCATTAACAATGGGATCTCTTACCATGAAAAGAATTACATTAGTGTAGCGGTGCTGAATGCATCCTTAGTGACGTTCATTATGCAGAGTTAATGTAATTTTTACGATGATAAGAGATTCCATCGTTAATGCGCAAGTCGTCAATTATGAAATCTCGTGTGTGCCTCACACATGATAGGACTTGATATTGGGACAAAACCGTGCTAGTGTAAACATGCCGTTTATTTTAAAAAAATCAAAATTTTCAGATCAGGGCCTGTTAAATCATATGGATCTTTTATCTTTTACAACTCTCTATGATAAGTTAACAGAGTAAAGTCTCAAGCACAAGGTATATAGACTTTAGGCTCATGTGTGATCAATCACATATTGTAATGTCAACAGCCAGAAATACCCAAGCACATGTGATTACCAAATCGTAGCAGTTCATTAACCTTGAAGTCTTACTGATATCGTCCTTCCTTCTTTCCTTCTGGTCCTCTCAGATAACGATCTACGTGAGCTAATTGTTTGGCATATGTATGTTTTAATTGGTGTTGATAGAGTGTAGAGATATCACTTCATAACCATGTATTTTGGCAATGGCAAAGGGCTTAGACTAATGAGCCGTCAATAACGCATAGTTTCAACAAGAGATTTGACATCTGGGTGGTTCATGGATGCGATGCTCAGAAACATTTTGAAGAACAACTGAAGTTTCTGTAAAAAAAAATAACTTATAGAGTCAATTTCACTAGCGACATGGCCAAACCTTTAAAAAAAATATTGAAGGGACTTCCAAGCCAAACATATAATTGCCATAAACCTGAAAAGCATGCTTGGCTACAAAATAGCTAACATAGCAAGATGGGTGAGACTCGCTGGATATGATTCGGATTGGACAGATATGCCTGTTTGGCACCAGGACCATCCCGTCTCAGTGTATGGAAATGGTTGTCGCTGTTGTTTTTGTGATTGATCGCTCTATGGAAGCCAATCTCAGCGGGTCGTCCCAGGGAAGTGACACAGGGAAGACCCCGCCAGCCCAGGCCAGAGCCCTCCTGGACCCCTACATACTTTTTTCTTCTTCGCGGCCATTTTGGATCTTTGCCGTTTATGGCAAAAATATTATGGAATAACATTTTTACATGAACACTTTTTTTTTTTGAAAGGGGCGGAGCCCTAATGCCATCATCTGAAATTCATTTGCCCTGGTAGAATCAGCAAAACGACAGCTATCAGCACTACTTAGAACAGTGGAAATGATGCACTGGCATCATCATCATCATCATCATCATCATCATACCATCATCATACTAATGTTCATCCACCAGGAATAGAAAGTATTGGAATTTAGCCTTGGCTTCTGAAACAACAGAAACTCCAATGCTGTCATCTGGATTTGTTTTAGGACTATTGCCATTTCTTTTCACTTGAAGTTTCACAAATTATTTCCTTTCACCTGAGATTTCCACACATTATATGATGTAATTAGAAAAAGAACATTCTCACAAACTTTCCACATAATTACCATCGCAGCCAAATTCATCATGGCAATCTCATTTCTATAGTCAAATTACTCATCAGTAGTAAAGAAATGACAAGTTGCAACAATACGAGTAAGAACAAAAACACCACCATCACCAACAACCAACGACTGCAGCGATGCAGCTCACCGTCTACTATACTGAACAAGATGAAGTCTCAGACGTGGTCGGAGTTTAAACGATAGTTCACCACTTTTCTCCATTTGCGAACAAAAACAGATGAACAAATCTGAAGAAGGAAATAACAGTTTGCTTCTCGTGAATAAAAACTAAACATACTTTTCTATTTTAATATTTCACTCTAGACACCTATGTCTAAATTCATGTACAGCTATAAATTTTAGCAATTCTCGTAAAATTAGCGTTCTGTTGCTTGTCTTTAATATTCAACAAAATATGAATGAAGTACTCTAATTGTCAGAAATTTTGGACACGGGCTTTCAATGTTTAATTCCACTATTTCAACTTTCAGACCAATTCATTGTTTGATGTCATACTTGCATTAACTAACGAGTATCATGCAAGGGGAGGAATCAGAAACAGTCTGACTTTCCTAAAACAGTTGAATGCTCATGATATTCTACCGCTGCAAATCTAACACTTCCAACTCGCGTCTTTTCTAAGCTATCAAAAATGGTCTTTTCGGTTTCCATACCTCTGTAGGAGCCTGTATAAGACAGATGTGTTGTTTCTACTATTATTACTGGAATAAGTTGATCTCCTCGGGCCGGTCGTGGTCGTGACGGAGAGTGACAGATAGAAATTCATTGAGCCTTGCAAATTCACTCTTTCTCCTTTCTATTATTGCTCTCTACTTCCCCCACTATCTATCATACACGGAGTGCTGAAGCTCCGAGAAGTGCTGATGGTATATCATTATATTATTAGATGGAGTCCTTTGTCTTGATGCTAATATAGAAGGGCCGTCTCGAGAATCACCAGCATTCAGGTGATTGGTCATTGACCACTATTATAATGTTTGTGAACAGAATTATTATTGTCTACCCAAAAGCCAAAACAGTTTACGAATGCATCACGAAGCGCATTAAAATTCAGTATGACCTGCCTGTGTCCACCAAAATTGTGTGCTGGTGCGCATTATCTTGGCGTTAATACAGGGAGACTTTGACTAATTGACAGCCCCACTCATTCATTTAACCTGTACTCAGAATCGTATTCATATGATATCACTCATTTAATCTTAAGCCGTTAATTAAGTCCAACAGGTATTGTATACCAGTGGACAATAATAATCAGAATTTACTTACTGTAGGCTAATTTCAGAGACTATGCCCACAAAACGTGTGAACGTTTTTGCCATGCATGTGAACCAAGTAGCTTTATTCGCTTACACTCGCACGCCAGTGTCCCAGTCATGAGTATAGACTGGGCAGATCCATACTCTTAAGTATGGAGGCCAAGCTCAGACTTTCCAGAACCCCAGGCTGCTGACAACATTTCGTGGCTGGGACATCAACCTGCCGCTCTAGACATTGGTTCTTCTTCTATCTCTTTTCCAGTCCTTATGCAGTTGCGCGTCTGGCTTGCCTACGAATGAGCTTTCTTATCCTCTGTCTGTTAACTGGCCTCTGCTGTAATGTTCATGTAATTGTTTAGTTAGTCTTCATCGTTTTTTTTTTCTTTTTGTGTTCTTCCTAGGTCTGGCCTCTGAGATGGGCCATCCTGTTCCTTGATGTCTTTTCGCATGTCTAAAGTATTTACATTCTTGATTCAAGACGCAGCATTTAAAAGAGTGATTCTTCCTCTAGTCGAAGTTCTTGATGTGTAGAAGAATTCCATCTATCTGCTGTCCACGAGAAAATCGCCCACAAAAGTTTAGAGTAACGACTCTGGGTAGCTTTACAAAATGATCTTTGACGGACAAATCTTGTGCAAAGATCCACGGACCATCAATCACAAAAACGAGTGTGACGAAGTGTCGCAGCTGGCTGTTGCAGAACAATTGAAAATCAGTTCTTTTGGTGTCGTCACATAGACATGCTATTCGTGAAACATTGTAAATTGTCACATTCTCATTACGGTGTAACAGCTAGTGAACGGAGAATGAACGCAAGAGTTTATCATTCCTATTGCAGGTCCATGCAGTGCTATCTTAGAATTGAAAACATCTGTTGTAGTTTGTTAACTGTTTAGCTTTAATATACTAAAAACTTCGAAATGTTACCTCAACACCGCTTCTTGGGACTCACGACCATGATTTTTTTTGTTTTTTGTAGATGATGATTGATGAAGATGACGATAATGATGATGGTATTATGATGACTGCGGGGATGGTTACAGTGATGGTGATGATGAGAGTAATCAAGATTTGTCCTTACGTCCTTGGTCTTACGACCTGGACAAAAAGGGAAAGCAGAATATATCTACTTGTAATCTACAGGTAACATACATATAATGGCCTTCATAGGGTTTGTCATTGTTTGATCCTTTGACACGTAAGGGAGACGCGCCGTGACTTCATTATGTTATGATCGGTGACAGCGAACGATCGCTCGACTATGATTAATTATTATTAAGCGACACACGAAATCCCATTATTACTTACACGCATGAAACAAAGACCTCTGTATTTTTATGAAAGGGGAGAGAGAGGCCAAGACTAATGTTGAGACTGAAGGCTGAGAAAAAGGAGGAGGATGGTGCTGTGCCGAACAAGGCTTATAGGATCATCATTTATTATTATTACAGTTACATACAGTAACATCTTATAAGACAGCGGTCCTCACAATATCGGACCGTATGCACAATGCTGTCTCTGCCGAAACTACGGGAAACATAACAGATGTTTTGGAGAGTTCCCCGTAAAAGTTTCCCAAGTAAAAGTCACCAGATAATCACGACTCCTTTTAATTGGAACTATATTATGCTCTCGAGGTGTTGTAATTAAAAGGAGTGATCTGTTTCATGCAAAAGGTCAGCTGGTTATTCTCCTCGGAGAATACTTTGCCCAATGGAAGAATCAGATTTACTTGCGGGCAGGGAAATCTGTTTTGGAGAGAAAACCGTAACGCTAGAAAGTAGCAGGCTGAAAAAGCATTTGGCACTTGACAGAGTCTATAAGGGGAAACACCGTCGTCTGTAAAGCATAGGTGGTTTTGCAACAAAGTTACTGTTTTATAAAGATACTAAGGAGGCACCGCCTACTGGTTTCAAGGGGATTGATTTCAGAATTTATACAACATAACCCATTGCCATTCTTCCCACATTTCCTTGGAGAAGTATGTACAAGCGGAGGCGACTGCTCATCATAACTCAACTCTTTCGGGGTGTAACTCTGAGAACCGTCTCTAGATGTAAGATGTCAGACAGCGTATGATGACAAATGACAATCTCGCATCATGTTGACGGTTGGCTGAGTTCTTACCAGAAATGATGATAGCTGTGGTGTTGACTGGCCATATTCTCTGTAATTTAGAAGCAAGGTGGTTGGTTGGTGAAGCGTGGCTACGCCCACTTGGGACAATTAACTACCGGGAGAGAACTAGCACGCAACAGGAGAATAATCTATCTATCATAAAAAAAACAAAACCCCAAACTTGCTCCGTTTTTGAGGAGCCATTTCGCGGCTAGAATTGCGTAAATTTTTGTATGTAAATACCTTTACCCTAAAGGTAGTCGTTTTTCATTTAAAATTTGTGTTAGTCCAGGTGACATCGCATTTTTAAAAAAAAAAAATGGTTTGTGTCGTAAAGAAAGCTTTGGGAAGCCTCCACCGCTGCATTCCATCTTTTGTCTTTTACTTCAGCGCACTGCGCACGCATGTCACTGACTGGCCAGATAAACGTGTGAAGCTTGCCAAATTGGCGTTAAAAGACCAAATTTTTTAAAATACCAATAGGTTTGATCACGATCATTTTGCTATAAGAAAGATAGCATGAATGCATGTAAGGGCAAGTCTAACATGAGTTTAGTTGCCATCTTCCTTTCCCCATTCCAGGGCGTGCCCGGGGCACCTCAGCTAGTGAGAATAGAAATGCAATCGTCATGTATAGTTAGGGATCTACTGGTGATAAGGGAGGAGAGCGGGAAGTGGATTCCAAGGCTGATTTGAAACGCAGTATAGCCTCACGATCTCGAACTTCAAATTTTCGAATTCCTCGCTTACCTGTACATAGCTTCGGTTCCGTGTTCCATATTTCTACAAGAGAATATGCCTCAAAAAGTACCTCACGACTAGAATTCCTGAGCTAGGTGGAAGGATAGATAGATGGATGATGATGGATGCGTGCTTGGATGGATGGATAGATGGTCAGATAAATGGATTTAAGAAAGAAGAGATGGATGGATAGGTAGATGCATGGATGGATGGATGGATGGATGGATGGATGGATGGATGGATGGATGGATGGATGGGTGGATGGATGGATGGATGGATGCGCAAAATTTGTCTAAAAAAGTGGGTACCTCAATAGCCCCATTTATTGTGCCCCATTCCTATGAAAGACCCAGAGCTATGGCCTCCTCTTAACTTTCCTGCCCTAAGGAGCAGGCATTCCTGTTGTGGAGACAGCAAAGAGGAAAGGAGAAGAAGAGGGATAGAAAGAAAGAAAGAAAGAAAGAAAGAAAGAAAGAAAGAAAGAAAGAAAGAAAGAGATTACGACAGAAGGACTGGTGTGTACCAGATCCTTCTCCAGGATTATCAGTTTTCTCTATTCTTTTTCGGCTTCTGAGAATCAGCGAAAACGAACCTATGTTCGCAGTTACGGCTCTATTTAGCCAGGGAGCAAATGGTTCTTGCAGTGCATTTCTAAAGATGACAAACATTTTTTTTTTTTTTGCTCTACCTCATCATCCGAAGCATGTAGCAAGATACTGTCATTTTACTCAAGAAAAAAAATCTAAAGGGAAGATTATATTTTTGAAAGGGCCAACTGAAGTTTTTCATTGGCCTCAGAGGAGCTCTCGACTTCTATTCATTTGACACTAGAGCTGTGCCATGGCCTGCCCAGTCATTACAAAACAATTAAGCTCCACATTTCTCCGCAGGGCAAGGAAGGTCCCTTAATCCAGCTTAAATTATTAACAACGGCTGTTAGAAGACCCTTGTCCACTCTGGTCATCCTTTGAACCTGGTCTTTATCTTAGCCACATCAGCCGCTCTAGCCTTAAGAACTTTGCTGGTCTACAGTATTAATGATCATTAGAAGATGTCCAGCTTGATTAGTCTGGTCTCTATCGATGATTCAATTACGATTCTAATCACAGATCTCATTGACTGAGCTCAGATTTGGGAGTAGGTTAATGATCTTAAGATGTTGACACAGAGTTGGTGGTGGCGGTGGTAGTGGTGATAGAAGTCCTGACGGCTGTAGGAATTGGCGGAGGATGGTGGTGGTTGTAATCGTAAAGAAAGTTAGTAGGAGTAGTAATTGTAGTATTAATAGTAGTAGTAGTAGTAGTAGTAGTAGTAGTAGTAGTAGTAGTAGCAATAATTGTTGTTGTAGTAGTAGTAGTAGTAATAGTAGTAGTAGTAGTAGTAGCAGTAGTAGTAGTAGTAATAGTAATAGTAGGAGTAGTAGTAGTAGTAGTGGTAGTAGTAGTAGTAGTAGTAGTAGTAGTAGTTGTTGTTGTTGTAGAGGTAGAAGTAGTAGTAGTAGTAGTAGTAGCAGTAATAGGAGTAATGGTAGCAGTTGTGGTATCAGTAATGGTAGAAGTTGTTGAAAGAGTAGTAATAGTAGTAGCAGCAGCAGCATCAAGAGATGTATTGTAGATGTATTGGTGGCAATAGCAACAGCACCAGCACTAGAGCAGCAGTAGTAGTAGCTGTAGTGGTACCAGTAGTAGTGGTAGCAACAATATTAGTAGTGATAGTAGTAGTAGTTCTAGTAATAGAAGTGATAACAGTGATGATAAGGAAAGTAGTAGTACAAATAGTGGTAGGAGTAGAGGTAATAGTATAGGAGTAGCAGTAAAAGTAAGAGTGGTGGTGGTGGTGGAAGTAGTAGTAGTAGTAGTAGTAGTAGTAGTAGTTGTAGTAGTAGTAGTTGTAGGTGTTTTTTTGTTGTAGTTATAAAAATAATAGAGGTGCCAGTTCGTGGCTGTTGTCATTGCTGCTGTCACTGCTGGAATGGTGATGCTGTTAAAGTTGCAGTTGTGGTGTTGATATATCTGTTGCTGCTTACAAGGAGAATAATCGGTGGTGACAGTGAATTTAGCTGTGAGGGCGATGGCCATTGAAACGAAGAAGCTGATAAGAAAACTGGAATCAGATGTAAAATTTTAGTTCGTAACAATCAAAATGATCGTAACACCAGGAAATGCATTATTCATAATTATATCTACCTCTGATGTAACGATCTGTAAGATACTGGAACTTGATAATAAAAGCTCTCTATTGATATCGAAATCAAATATCTTGTTGATACTGATGAGTATGACGAGTTAATGATGACGACGATGATGATGATGACGATGAGAGTATGATGACAGCGTTGATTAAACAAGGCTCGAGTGTAATTATGAAGTTCTCATCCAAATTAGAGAAACAAATTTCTATCTCGCTCGAGGCTTAATGAGTACGAATTATCACAAACACATGTACATAGCATTAAACTCCGGGGCTTATTGTGGTGATCCTAATGCTTTATGGCAGACTAATCATAATTCAATACCTATATGTAGATGTACATGAATATTAAATACACCTCATCTTCCTCCCATCATGAATTTAGTGTCAACACGACCATCGTTTCACAGCAATAAAGCAGGCCTATAGCATAAAAACATGAGCAATAGACATGCATATGTATAGATAATCGTTGCATGAAAATTGGCTGTACGTTCAAAGGAGTAACGGTGTAAAAGCTCAACTATTATATAGGACTGGACCTAAATCAAAAGGTGTTTTCAGTATTCGGTATTCAGATATGCAAAACATCGTTTGTTCAATATTAATATCAAAGGACTTTGGATTTGACTGGAGGAAATTAAGATCCGGTTTACGTTTGTATTCAAAAGACTGAGGCTTATGCAAAGCTGCACCCGCCGGCAAGTTTATCTTCTGACAGTGAACGAGAGTGTTTCAGTTATAAGCCTATCGGGAAATGAGTGTCTCCATTTTGAATTCGTGTCACCTACCCGCCCTGCCGCCTTTTTCATTCAAGCTCCTGCATACATATAACCATACAATAACATTACTCTTTTTGGGCTTAAACGACAAGAACAACAAAGTTTGAATTACAACGTTTGAACAACAAGGTTTGAATGACAAAGTTTGTTGTATATATACATTCGTTGTATACGAGCATTTGAACAATAACTTTAACATGGCGCATGCAGAGCATTTTGGAGCCGGATGGAACAAGGCTGTTTTCCATATCACAACGATACCGATAGTGTCCTTAAACTCTATATACAAAGCCATAATATGGCAGCCACGATGTAGAGCAAGCACACTCTGTTCCCATTCTTTTCTAGGCATAGCAGTTATGAGAACTTTTTAATTGTAGCTGCATCAAAAGTAGATGTACCAGCAGGGGCGTAGCGCTGGGGTCAAAACCAGGATCTAAAGGACCTAAAGCAGGACAACAACAACAATAACATCATCAACAACAACAACAACAACAACAACAACAACAACAACAACAACAACAACAACAACAACAACAACAACAATAACACAATTCAGCGACTATTTGTTTACTCTTTGTAGATAAGATTGATGCCTTTTTCCTTTGCATGGTAAAATGATCAAGGATGATGTCATAAAGGGAAAAGAGAATTTTAATGACACCTCTTCGATCAACTTTGCTTGCATAAATAACATTACGTTTCTTGTTCATGTCTGGCTCATAGTTGAATGTGTGGACTCTTTTAGTCGTTGTAAAATGTTAATCGAGTGCTCAGCGCAGGCAAATGCTGGCTGCTTCCGAAACAATTATCAGCCACGTTTACTGAGGGGCTTGACTAAATGCATGCTGTCGAAAACACAACATTTCAAATTATGTTGGGTCTAGACATAGACTAGATCTAAATCTAGATCTACACTTGATCTAACTCAAGTTCTAGCCTCTGTTAGAAGTACCGAGACAAAACTGAAGCCTTAGCTTACAATAACACGCCTGACCCCATTCGAAGTAGGCGAATGGATGATGGGAAATCACTCATCTAACATTTTTCATTGCCTCGTCTGTGTTCCGTAGTCATTTAGATTTTTGCCTACAGGCATGGGAATTTTAACACTGCTGGCGGGCACAACTGGGGCTCAGTCTGGGTGCAAATGCTAATTTTTGCGCCTAATACAGTAGAAGAGAAACTGCATGCGAGTTCACGTCAAAATCCAAAATGACTACTAGACTAGCTAAGTAGCTAAGTTGCGCTTGGGGCTCAATCAAGGTGCAAGTGTCATTCTTTTGACACAGTAGAGTACACGAAGCGCGGCTCGAGGGCTTGACCTTTATAGTCAAACATTTCGAGTGGCTTGCGCAGGTCTTTTTTTTTTTCTTAGTCTACTATTAAACTGCTAATTCATAAAGGGCAATGAGGGCTGGCATTTTCTTATTTCAGTACAGTACTACTGTGGTAGTTGTCTGTTCCTTTTAAGAACTGAATGAAGCATTCTTTTTCCAAGCGGTAGTCATTGACTATTTGACTACCATTACGCTAGGCCCTGTGTGTAAGCCATACCTTTTCACACTGTTACGCCTTAATACCCGGGTATCATCGGAACCTTCAGTAAGGAGTCACAAGATTTGTAGATTCGTATATGGATTCATGATTGGATTCAAATCCTGAATGCACGAGTTTTTAAAATCTGCTTATGACGTAAGTGGCATCTATCCAAGGATCTGGAGAGAGCCAGAACTGGAAAAAAGAAGATGGCAGATGCTCATTAAGACTGCCTGACTGGCCTCTGACGGGAGTTCCTGCGCCGCGAAATTCAGCTACACACCTAACAGAAACGAAGTATTTAATGTAGAACAAGTCATTTTTCTATAAATTAGGTAATATGCATACATAATAGTAGTTTTGTCTAGAACTTTACAAAAGCACTAATTGCTATTTTCCGGATGTTATGAAACGCCGCCATCGGCAGGAGACTTATATTCTCAAAACGCAGTGATTAGCACATAGCAACATACAATCACAGAACACAACTCCCATAAACATCCCAGAAGAAAACAACTGTGTCATTCACATGAAGACGTGGGGGTCACATATTAGGATTTGATGCTTCTTTAAATGTGTTTTATTCCGTGGCTTCGTATGTCATCGTTAAAACATTAAAATTTAAGGATGTAATCGGGTCTCTCAACGTATGAGGAATGAAATCTCTACCAGCCAGTTCAAATTTTACATGAGATCACGTGTTGCCTCAAACCTCACTTTCAGTATGTGAACAACCACAATATATGTCAACGCGGATGACCTGCACTCCTAAAGATTGAATTTTTTTCTAAAGAAAGAAATCAGCAATATACATCGACTTGAAATTTAAACCACTGCCCATTGATTTTGTACGGTTATAAATTTGCGACCTAATGACAGCTGACACCTCGTCATTGATATCATTGTGGTTACTCGTTGTTGTTACTGCACTATTGTTTCTCATTGCAGTTACTGTCAATAATCCGTCTGGTGTTACGCATGGTTTGATCGATAATGTCATGTCCGAAGACAGCCACGTCGCATCGCGACGCGAGAGTTTGGCCCACGCCAACTGAAAAAAAAAAAAAATCAGCAATATACATCGACTTGAAATTTCAATTACTGCTCATTAATTTGTACAATTCTATATTTGTGACATTACGACTGATGACACCTCGTCATTGATATCATCATGCGTTGTTGTTACTGTACTATTTTTTTGTTGTTGTTGTTGCAGTAACGGTCAATAACCCGTCTGTTACGCATGGTTTGATCGAATATGTCGTGTCCGAAGACAGCCACATCGCATTGCGACGCGAGAGTTTGGTCCATGCCACGCTCCACTTGACTGACAGTGAATTGCCAGTGACAGTGTCTAGTGTAGTCCGTCAGTTAAGAAGCCTCAAAACGTAGCCTGCACTGTAGACTTTTATGCACTCCCGTGTCATAGTATGACAAATTGGCGCCGAAACTGATACCCATTTGAAAAGGCGATAATAGAGAAAATCTCTTGCTTTGTCGATCGGAAGTTAGATTACAAAAATTTAACTATTACAGCCACCAGTGACCTTTAGGGCAAAAAAAAAAAGAAATAATAACATTAATAATAATAAATTATAGAAATAATAATGATAATAATAATAATAATAATGCGGTTTATAAGTGTCGAATACAGGCTAATGCTCGCTCACACGATTTCTTTATCCCGAACGCATTCCATATGGCTAAACTAGGTCAGCCGAGGTCTCCGTGTGGTTAAAATAGGCCAGCGCCGTCCACTTTTCACTAACTTCGCAGCTCTGTTGTCCAATCACAACGCTTGTTTTCCAGTAACCCATTCATTCAGGCTTAAGAGCTTTACTCTAAGGCCATTACAAATACGGGACTGTTTATACTGGCTGACTGATTCGGAAAGTGAATAACTAAGCAATAGCCGAATTTTGTCCTGTCATCCTCGCGTGGAAGTAATGTTCAAAGCCATTAACCTTGGGCGCCTTCTATAGCTGCTCATGTTTAGATAATTTTACCTGAAAGACGGTGAAAGCGATACCTGAGCCCTTTCCACACAATGATATGTTTATACAGGACAACAAAATATTTCTCTCTCTAAGGCTGTCTGCCTCTTTGAATACCGGCTTAGATATGAAAACGTTGCAACAACCTGGACAATACTTTGGCTCGTTATGCAGGAAATCATAATGTGGCTTTGCCCTCGAATATTTTTCAAACCCTCATTCCCTCGTCCATCGTCTCACAGAAGCATGCATTAAAGTGGCTGAAATAAGCTTTACCTGCATTTAAAATCTGTGCCCTTTGTGTCACTGATTAAACATACCGGTGTTAAAATCTTTTGACACGTTTCCATTTTCCTTCTCCCAAGGTCCTTTCAGGTATACCATTATGAAATAATGTGCGTTAATCGTTTGTTCCTATTCATGTATTTCACAAAACAATCTTTCATAACTTTGCAAGTAATGCCAAACAAAAATGTCTTAAGTAAGAAGCACGATGATTGGAATAGGCCATCTTTCATTCGGCTCTCATTACTCTTCTCCTCCNTTTATCTGACTATGCCAGTGCCCAACAATATTTAACTGGTTAGGTTTGAAATTTGCGATTTGTCCATTAATTCCATGCCGAACGCATTGCTCAACCCGTCGATCAAAACTTTGTTAAGCTCACAGTGACTTACGACGATTTAAATCTGAAACTCGCGATCATAAAATCTAACAATTTAGTGGGTCATGCCATACGGTTGTATGTTTACACTCAATTCATTTCTATATTTGCCGTATCCAGCATCGGCTCGGTGACATATTCTTTAGTTTATTGACTTATAGATTTATAATTCGATCACTTAGCGAGTTTTTCAAACTTCTCCCCAAGATTTGACAAGTCTCGCTCTACGCCTCATCTATCCGTCTACTTCAAACGGTGACGTCACGCCAACCACAAATATCCCTGCTCATTCCGTAGAAGAAGAAGACCGGCTCACGCATTTGACAAAGTAACACGTCTCGCGCGCGCTGTTCCGAGTTTTTGTAAATAGTGGCAAACTCAATTTAATGGAACGACAATAAACACTATAATACTTTAATTCACTATCACCCCCATCACAGATATCGATGCTCCCTTTATAGTGGTTAATATAGCTCAAGAGCCAACTAGTTATTTTTTAACTGAAAACGTGCCAGCCCGCGCCGTGTTCAACACGAAGGGCCATTCACGGGCCATTATGCCGGGCCCACATGGCAAACAGTGATAAAAATTCCTCAAAGCGATTTAATTCAATCGTTTAAAAGAAAGGGCCCTCTTTAAGCTGGTCTAATTGCTGGTAACTTTGCTAGCGATGCGGCTTGCTCGCGTGCGCTCCCGTTCTCGGGCAATGGCACGCGCACAACCGCGCATGCGCATATGAAGAAAAAAAGGAGTTCTCTCTTCCACCTATTCAGTTTGGCTGCTAGGATGGCAAACAGTGGCCTTTTGCTCTTCGTTAACAAAACATTGCACCGCTACAAGCAAGTCACCGGTCTTTTCGGGAATTTGTACAGTGTAACCACTTCCAAATGCTCATTCCTACACTACTCAAGTAACTTTTTCAGGCTTTGAGACATTTAGCACTCTGAACTAGTTGCTCAAGGCAAAAAACAAAAAAAAAAATGAGGAAGATGAGGGTTAGCTTTGAAAATTGGGAGTACAACACCAAAACAAAACTTTACATTTTTGTTCATAGTTAAGAAGATGAATGGAGGGTCAGAGTAGTAGAAACAATTCAAGGCATCTAAAACAAAAACATTTAGGCAAATGTGAAATGAGCGTGACGGCTTGCTGGCTGGGCTCATGATAAGGCTATAGAAATAACTGTCTCTGCTTTATTTATGAAATTTTATGATATAGTCTAGCTTGACTTGAAGTTCCTCAGTCTACTTTGTAACATTTCAAAGTCTTCAAAATGCAGCCACGTTTTGAGAGCATCCACCTTTTGATATCAACATGTCGAATTTATGAACTAAATCATGAACTTATTAAAAGGGAGTAAAGTGAATGGGTGAGTTGATAAGGAAGGGAGTAGGTGTGTGGGTGGGTGAGTGAGTGAGTGAGTGAGTGAGTGAGTGAGTGAGTGAGTGAGTGAGTGAGTGAGTGAGTGAGTGAGTGAGTGAGTGAGTGAGTGAGTGAGTGAGTG
>JAWQUT010000011.1:2394232-2440722 GCA_033807755.1 Ellobium chinense | reverse complement strand
GTAACCAGTTGTATGCTGTAATAGTGTCTTTTTTCATGACGTCATGGAACATCAGAGAGGGCCATCGGGGCCAGGTTACGTAGGTGGTCATGATCATTGTGGAGATCAATGTTATATATGCGAAGTGTATTGAAGAATTAGCCTTTGAAAATGATTAATACCAAGGTAGGTCTCTAACTGATGGTCACAATGTCGACGTGGTCGCCAACAAAGTTGGCTGTAAGGACTTTTCATTCTATTTTGCTGATCTATGACGAAAACAGAATATCTAACTGAAAGCAATATGACAGGATGAAATAAAAACACTCCCAGACCGCAGACCTCGATACTGGATATTTCATTGAATATGCATGTTGAGCTTTGTCTAGCAAATTTATTATTCAACGCTCGCGAGCATAAATACAATATGAAATTCAAAGTCTGGATTTTTTTTGTCTAAAAAATTGGTTTATGGAAGTTGCCAAAGCAGAGATGATATTAGCTGAAGTGATTTAATGGCGGCACAGAATTCTAATTTATGACGATTGCTTTGCATACACGCTTTTATTAAATGAGTGATTACTTGGCAAACGTTCTTCTGTTAAATGAATAAATGAATTTGTATCCTCCAAGCCTTCAGTTCTTCATTAAATGTTGCTAAATTTAGGCTTGGTAATACCTTTTTGCCCCGTGGGTAGCGTCGTCTTGGTTTAGTTGATAGCAATATTAAAATGTATGGATGTCCTTATCGGACATTTTACCAAAATGAAAAAAAAAAAAAGAAAAAAAGAAACATGTCCTCTTATTGCTTTACAATATTTTGTGCTAAGGAATAATAATGTAATATGTATATTTAAATATGGTTTGAGGTAGTGCAATAATGTCTCATAAAAAATTTGCCCATTTTGGAGCCAAAACACGCGCTTAAGTCATTGAAAAATTCACATACTGTAGTCTACTGTGTATATTATTTGCCCCTATCTTAAGAAGTCGGTGCATTCTGTAATCACATTGCCCGGGCAAACTCGTGCGCGCTCTTCAAATATTAAATATCGGCTGTGTGTTTCAAGTACTCTCTGCTCATGAAACGGTTCCATTAGGCGGTGCAGATCAATTTTTCTCCCATTCTGATTTGCCCCCACTCCCTTCGCATTCTCCTTATTCAAACATTAGACATGTGTCTCGACTAAGTGATTCGTCGGCTAGATGGAATGGACTGTTAGAATGCCGGTTTGGATGGTGGCTGGCCTTCCACCGCTCTTGGTGGAGCAGAGCCGTTGCTCCCATCCTACACTTCCACCCCAGCAATGCAGTAGAGGATTGAGTCTAAGTGTTATGTAGGGGCGGACGGGGAGTGTGTGTGTGTGTGTGTGTGTGTGTGTGTGTGTGTGTGTGTGTGTGTGTGTGTGTGTGTNGGGGGGGGGGGGGGGGGTAATTGGGGGAGTGAGTGAGTAAAGAATAGTTGACTGTAAAGTAGAGGCAAAAACAATGTCAAACATTCTTGCTTTAGTGACATTGTATTGAGGCTTTGGATAGACGGACGCGACTCTTTCTCCGAGAGAGGGCAGTTGGGATTTTGTCTTCGTCACAATCAGATGGCGAAATACAAGACATGGGGAGGAAAAAAAACAACAACATAAGAGAGAGTAGAAAATGGGAATGAAGAAGAACGAGGGCTGGAGAGAAGAAGAGAGGACAACCCTAAGAGATGGTGACTTTGGGGGAAAAAAAGAAAGAGGACAACCAAACAAAGGAAACGAGGAAGAAAAAAGAAAAGGACAAAAGGACTAACAGAGAGGAAGAAAGAGAGAGAGAGAGAGAGAGAGAGAGAGAGAGAGAGAGAGAGAGAGAGAAAGAGGAAAGAGAAATGCAAACCGACGGGAAGGCGTCAGACAGACAGACAGGCAAACAGACAGACAGACAGACAGACAGACAGACAGACAGTCAGACAGACAGACAGACAGACAGACAGATAGATAGATAGATAGATAGATAGATAGATAGATAGATAGATAGATAGATAGTACAGTTTTGGCATGAAAATATTTGTTATCTGTCATGATAATTCCTAGCTCTATTCCAGGCTATTCACGAAGGGGCATGACTATCTCTACAGAAAGTTCACCAAAAAAAGTCAGTTCAGATCAACTTCAGTTCATAAGGGGAAAACCCTTAAATAAAGTTTAGCTCAGTTTTACGAAAGTCGAGTAGTTTTCATAGTAAATCAGTTCCCTTTGATTTTAAAAATCGGATTCGGTGCTGGTTTTTGAGGTAAATGTGAACTGCGTTGAAAATCAAAGTTCAGATGAAGCATCCAAAACAGTACATAATCCAGATCAGTTTGTTCAGAAGAGCTGTGAAGTTCAGATCAAATTCAAGTCAATAGAGCTTAAGACCATGAACTGCGTTCATAGAATCTCAGTTCCGCCCAACCCTGATCGTAGGCCTGTTATTATGACAATGCTGTATCTTCAAGCAAAAGAGGGAGTGGACAGGAAGGCAAAAGCCTGCCAGCCAACAGGTGTAGCAATGACGCCATTCTGAGTGATAGTCCGACAAGTGTCAGTTGTCACGGATCACATGTCATATGCATCAAAATGGAAGGTTCGTTAAATAGCTCTGTCTATGAAAGGTACTCTATGTCTAGATCAGTAATCGCTTATTGAGACTAATCTCTCACCTTTTCAGACATTGTATTTCTCTCTCTCTCTCTAGTAGCGTGACACGTGGGCATTGAAGAATATGTTGTCAACACTTGATGGGCGATGGCCCAGTAAAAGTGATCATTTACAGTAATCAATAGAGCATGTATGTGTATATTATATATTATCTTTGCGTTGTATTGATTGGCTACTAGGGGCGTAACAAGAGAGGGAGGCCTCCAGGCACATAGACATTGGCGAGGTGGTACGAGGGTGGGAGGGGGCACGAGCCCTTAAGCACATAGGAGTCAGGGCTCTCATTCGGACTGTTGCAGTCACGGCCTTAGTCTCAAGAGGACTACTCGACTACTTTAAACCATCAGCTCACGCTAAACTGAGGAAAAGGACAATCACTATTTGTTTTAATTTAGACTTAGTGACCAGTGGCCACTTGCATGATCCTTGCTTTAGTTACCATACTGCGTTAACTACATTGAGTACTACTAATGTTTTGGAAGTGTCTTGTGGTTATCTCAGTGCGTTAACTATCACAAGGATTATGCATACAGTCACAGAGCTTGTGTAGTGAACATTGTGTGCATGCAGGCAGGTCAACTTGATATAAGATGATATACGCCTGAGTGATATCCATGGCAGAGTGGCGGCGTGGTTGTGTATAGACGTCTACCCGATTCTAAACTGACGGCGAGGAGATGGGTGCCGACGCAGAGGTCGCGGGTTCGATTCCCACCGCATCACTTTCTTTCCTTCTTCCATTTTCTCTCTGCATAAGTCTTCTTGAGCACTTTCCCTTTTATCCTACTTTGTGTTAGCATCTGTTTGCGTCTGCTCACTCCCCATTTCAGAGTGATATCCAGAACTGTATTTAGCGAAGCTCAAGAATTCAGTCAGAATACTTGAATACTATGCGTTACTATTCTGCCCTCCTCGCCTGTCATCGAACGCACTCAGTGTCCACGCATCCCAACACCTTTCAATCATTGGCCTGATCACTGAGTGAGCGTCGTCCATAAACCTTACAACTCGTCTTTTGTGTCAACGTGCAATAGTCACAACCATAGAGACACAGGCCGGACAATGGACCGTGGCTGGCTTGCCCTAAGGCTGGGTGTCTCTATACACACTCTACCACTCTGACCACGGCGAGTGATGACCACTGACTGACCACCAACACCTTGACCGATCACTCTTAGCGCTGACCATTGTGACCAGTAACCACAGTAGTGAGGGAGGACCATGTCCAGCCAGGCCTCAAGCTATGATGATGCTGCTGCTGCGAATGACACTTGGGTTGGCGTGTCGGAGCGGAGGACGAAAAGTGTACGTCACCGTGCGGAAATAATACTGTCGTAAGCTCTTAAAGTCATTTAAGGACTTACGACAATATTAATCGCGGGCGGCGGATGGTCAAGAGGTGTAGGGCTGGGCGGACGGCCAGCATGAGACTATCAAATCATTTTCATATAATCATATCAGATTTACAAAAAAAAGTACAGTTTCAGAAAATATCATGCTACTGTTCAGTGCTGTCCAGCATATAATAAACCCACAATACTTTTTTTTGTTGGTATTGTAAGAATATCCACGCCCCTGGCCCCGATAAATTCTAACAATTATTTAGAACTCTGTGCCACCTTGACATCTTCAACTACAAAATAGAGCAGTAATGTTGCCAAATGGCTTCGGAGCTGGGATAAAAAAAATAAATGGGTTCGATCCCGCCCTAGCCACGTTGTTAATTTCATAGGAAACGCTTTCATTCATATTTCCATCAGTTCACCTTCTGTAGAATGGGTACCTGGCTATATGCAGAGGAAGCCGTATTCTACGATAGCGATTGGCATCTGTAAAATGGCAATGTATCGTCCTTAGGGCTTTTTAAATATCGTTAGTCCCATTTTTTGGCAACATGTATTCACTATAGGTGAGTATCTTATGTGTATATGCCCCAAATAGCCCAGAAAGATATTGAATGACCTGAATGGAAATCGCATGAGTTGTCTCCGGATGCAGCTGGATAAAAAGACATCTACGACTTCTCTAATTTCAGCTCCACGCTATAAAATGCAGCACTTTTAAATAATGATGATGATGATGATGATGATGATGATGATAATAATGATAATAATGTGCGTTATAAGTTATATATATATAGCGCTTCATTCCCGGTAGGCTCGAAGCGCTTTATAGCAACATGCACAAATACACAAACACAAATGCACACCTCTACAAACACACACGCTTTCACACACAGCACATCTACACAAACACATACACACCCATTTTCAGCATACGTACACCAGCAATCCCTGTATGTATGTGCACTCAAATATCTGGAGTCTCAATATCACATAACTCGCCATTTTGTTTTTGTTTCGCTCATGTCGAATTTTATTACCTACGATAAAAAGATACTCGAATAAAAATCATAATGCATGCATTTTATAGTCTCTTATTGATAATCCCTTGGTGTTCTTGATCTAGCGATATTTTCATTTTGGGGTTATTTGCAACTTTCCTAATTTGACATCCTATTCAAAGGGACTACAATCTAAATACCGCCAAATAACCAGCCAAACTCTTGGCATTTGGGAACTCCATTTCCATTAATGATTATTATATAATTTATATCATCTGAGGAAGTAAGCTTTTCATTCTGGTTCATTGTAAACGGGATTGAATTTGCCCGAAATGTTGCGAACTAATATAAATGAAATTGCTGGAAAGATTTGGCGGCAATATCTAGGGATTCTCCCATTTAATGCTTGGTTCTAGGATAGCGACAGGGTTACGATCTAGAAAACATACATGAGATAATTCCTACAGTATACTCGATTTCGTCGTAACTTAATCTCCTACCCCGCACTCACTTCCAGCGAAATTGAGCTCGTCCAGTTCCTAGATAAAGATGATGCTTATATCGTTCTCTTTCTCAATTCTAATCCTACCTTTAACTCTGTCCCTAATCCAAACCAACCACTAACTGGAAAAGGCGTCTGGATATTTTATATTGCCAATGGGTCTGACCTCCAGGTATGATGCCTAATGTAGGTAATCTGGGCCTCGGCTTTCTAAAACAAGTTTGATGAAAAAGAAATTGGATACTTTACAACTTAGACTCTAACGTTTAAATAACTAAATTTCATCTGGACGCATCCTTAGAACTAGGTGTCATAAATACTAAAAAAAAAACAACAACAACAAAACAACAAAGGCTCTTCGTTACGGCCTTAACATTTACAGATTTCATTGAAATTATATGCAAATTCACACAAACTTCATCTCTGACGCAACACAAACACTAAAAGTCTGATATTTATAGCTTAAAAACAAAAACAATGTTGCAACAAAATCAAAAGCACAACTTAAAACTGAAAACACTCGAGCTTGCGCTAAAATCTGGCAAAGCAAAATGCTCTGTGTGGAAGGAAAAAATAATACACATATATGTTTATTCAATTTAAACGTTGTTTAATAATATTCATTTAACAGGCAGACTAAATTTGGTGAATTTGAGCTTCTCCTAAACATTAAAAACAAGTTACATTGAGACATAACAGTTAAAGGATATGCTCCAACTGTCTCCCCCCTCTCCATGCATAAAGCAATAGGTAAAGTAATGCTCACAAACATTTTCCTCTTTTATCTCAGGACAAGGCACAAGCTCAAAAATGTTGGTCAGTTTTACAGCTGGAGGATTATTTTTAAAGTTGGTGTAATGAGCTGCTATACGTCAGTATGAAACCAAGTGTCGTAGTAATAAATTATTGAAGATGATGTTCAATTCTCTTTGAATGATTCTGCACTTGCATGTACCTCAAAGAGGTGATCAGTCAAAGCTTATCTATTATTTTTGTGTTTCCTGGAGGGACCATCAGGAGTGGCCTGACGTTTGCATTCTTAATACACAACTCTGACAGCTTGATGGAAGACCTGTGATCATTTGTCTAAAACAGAAACGTCTTCTTAGATGTGGGGGAGACTTTACCAATTGTCGCAACTCAAGTCAGAAAAACGAGAGAAATCATACTGCGGTTTGGATCATCTGGCGTAATGGAGAGGACTCTATGCCACGCCAGATATTATTTCAGAGTTGTCAAATGTCACATAGTTCGCCGTCACCGCGGTGAAGAATTATGAGGATCGATTGGGCCCTAAGCTTTTCCATTAATTATAGTCAAGAATTGTATTACGCATTCGCTGAATACAAGAAACCATATAAAAAAAACAAAAACCAGCTACTTTTTGTCTCCTTTTGTTGTTCACCTGAGTTTGCATTTCGGAACTCTTTTCTCTCCTTTATCCGTGACAAATATTCAATGATTGTGCGAGAAAGGTATTCGTAATTACCCTTCTCCAGCGGAACCAGTGACGTAATCGTGGCAATTTCCGGTGGCGTAGTCCGCTTTTAAACGATTAAATACAACATTGTTCAGTTGAAATCTCCTTCACGGAGTTTAAAAACAGCCACTGCAGTATTAATTTGATTACATTTACAACATCGACATCGAGTAAACCCACACTAAATTACATCTTCACTAAGATGTCTAGGTCATCAGAAGAGATTGTTAAACTATGGCGACGAGGATCATGCAACCAAGTAACGGGAAGAGAGAAAAGTCGGCATTGAGATGTCAGTAGAAAAAGACTCAGGGCTGAACATGCATTTTAATCCATTTGGCTGGACTTTGAAAAGTTTGAAAAAGATTGAATTTCCGGCCACTGATGATAGGCTAATTGATCCGTCATGCGGAAAAGCGAATTCATAATATGGATGAGCACGAGTCGAAACGAAATGGCGGGCCTCCCCTCGGGCTAATGATGCTACAATAAAACATCGATGGAACACGAGCGAGGAGAGGGTGGGAGAAACCGTGAGACAGACGCCTGTCAACCCCTGCCTCCTCGGGGCCTCACTTTACTACGCTCGTTTGATGTGGTTAAAGACAAAACAAGGCAAAGTGGGCGGCGCCGATCAGCCATATTAGCAATCGATAAGGCTCGCTCTGATTGGCTGATGAGCGCCGCCCGCCAGCAAAAGAGGGAAATAACTGGCGGCTCTTATTATAGGGAACGTATTGTCCAAATTTCATCAACATTTTCCCGAAGCGTGCTTCATTTTGCAGTAGTTTTCTCAGCTGATTTAATAATCGTAAAGTTGAATGCAGCAACAGTGACTTCATTTATATTTCAGCCTGCCGGAAACTGGTGGTTTTCTGATTACACTACCTTGACTGTTTAATACAAAGTGAACGTTCAGTGAGACAAAAGCATCGTCCACTGCAAAGAAATTTGTGCAGATTATTTTGACCATATTTCAAGTGAAAAACGAAATAAACAACAACAACAACAAAAAAATCAAACAACAAAATTTATAATTTGAATTTTCTCCGTAGTTATCGCTCACAGAGTTTATTTCCTGCTGAGATCTACAAGTTTCTTTTGAAAACTTTTTGATGGCTGTCATGTTTTAGAAGCTGCGATACAGTCTCTAGGACTTGGAAAAACCTGAAGAAACCCCTATAACAGTTAAAATGATGCTTACCGGTGTCTGTGATGGTACAACAACGTGAATGATGTTCTCAAACTGAGGAACGCACTAAACAGACTCCGGCAAATCACACTGAGGACTCTTTTGACCAGCTACTTCTAGTGGGTCTCTTCGAGTTGTAAAGTGAAAAGCTGAGAACAAACCTATCAGTGCAATGAGTCTGCACGACATGAGACTGCTGGCTGCTGCATACCCTGGTGCATTCGCTGCCGTTTCTTCCATGGCAGCGGTCAACTACCACCACGGGTACCCGGTGTCCTTTCCTCCGTTCCCTTACCCAACCCACGCCGACCAGATCGCTGCCCTAGACTGCTCCGTTCGGCATCACCATCGCATCCTGCAAGAGGAATCTCCTGGCAGACCCAGCGTTTCAGCATCGGCAGTGGCGGCAGCTGCGGCGGCCGCAGCAGCTTCTGTGACCTCTGGAAACTCCCATAGCAACGGAATGATGGAAACGCTCCTGGGAGAGAGGAAGACTCCTCAAAGATCCTCCCCGGCCTCCGGTTCAGACATTAACACTTTCTCTTTTCTGGACTCCTCCGATAATGGCAAGATCTCTGACTCCCTAAATTCCTCAGGTATGTCTCTCACTTTATAACACTTGGCCATACTTGGCTACATTCTCTCACATGCCTGTCTTCCTTCCAATATGTACAGTCTCTTATCATAATGATATTAATATTCTTCCTTAAAGAAGGAATACCGTCCGGAAATAATTTGGAACTCTTTACAAACTTTTCGAAGGCCACAGTCTGAGAGTATCTGTTATTTTGAAAATAATAGTAGTTTTAATATTGCTGTTGTTGTTGTTGTTAATAATAATAATAATAATAATAATAATAATAATAATAATAATAGATGTAATATGAATCAGAATAACCCTTGTACCCAGGCTATAGTACTAATACCCGCTATTATATCACACTATTAGTACTTTAGCATCTCACATCACATGAGAACTTGTTTAAACCCTTTAGGAGGGTATAGAATTGCTATCAGAGGAAAGGGAGAGTAAACTTTAGTTAAAATATCAGTTTCAGAAAATGCTGAGGAAGGTGAGACTCGGAAAAATTCTCAAACTGTGTTTTTAATTACCTTCACCACCTTCTGCAGAAATTGCCAAACGGTTTTTAACATGTTGACTCCACATTCGTAAATCGAGCTCAAATAACACTTTACAGATCAGTATTTTAACACAGACTGATAACCTATTAATCAGATATGAATGGGCTACAACAGGGGCATAGTAATTTGTCACAATCCATTTTATTTAAATCGCCAAACATAAAACCGTATAAGTATGTACTTTATTTACTGTAATCATAGTACCAATTTCGCATAATTTTCATCTTGAGCAAAATTTCCTGATGTCAGCCTCATCTGCAATACAACTGGATGAAAATAATGTAATGGTATCTCATAATTGTAATCTCTGAGCCATGGTTTGAAAATGAAAGTAACTGAAGACAACATTTAGATCTATTACAGTATATACGACGGGTGATGGAAGCTGATGAAGACGAACATTTCAATATCCCTAATGACCATTACAGTAATCTAATATGAAGAATGACTGTTTTAATTTTGTTACCGTAAGCATGCTGATAGACAATAATAGCCGGATAAATCCAACCCACAGAATACAAATTGTAAACATCATCAACAAATTATATAAATTTTTCATCGTGATCAATGTGAGTATTTATCTCAGATAATTAGAGCATATCGAAATAGATTTCATCATGGTGATACTGAATTTATTAAAGTGATAACATCATTTTCATCTTTTGTTATTGTATGTCCATATAATTTTTAAGTTTGAGAATTACATGTGCGAACTGTAACATTTTCTTTGAGTTTAATTAAGTTTGTTATTTTGTCAATTTACTATTTAGACTAGAGTTTACCAAAAAGTGTATTACTTAGTTTAATTAGAACTATTCAAAAATCTAAGCTGCGTCCAGCAACGATATTAGGTATTTGTAACCCAGTATCCCTGGAAAAGAATGTGGTTAAGAAATGTAATCTCCATTTAAAATTTAGAAAACAGCATGCAAGGACGTTGTTTGAAAAAAGAAAGTATTATTTGAACCCAGCTTGCAGATAACATAGTGTTTCAATGCTGGATGTGTAGGCAACAGTGATTCGTGCCCTTTTCATTAGGAATTTCATAGTTATGGCATTTGTTGGAAGCCAAACTTTTGATTCCATATTAGACTTTATTATGATGTGGAAGCTTTCTGTGTCAGCGTCCTGAGGTGCCGCGACTGAGTTTACGCTTATGCAAGTATGAAACGAAGGCTTTTTCATGAACATCCCATAGTTCTTAAAACTAACAACGGAAACTAAGTTGCAGAGGAAAAAAAAAAATTTTCCGCACCCATGGCATCTTGTATCGACTTTGCGACTTATTAGAATCTCCAGAAAACTGGACTGGAAGAGTCAGGCTTTTCTGGGTGAAATATTATGGATTTTGAACAACCTCTTGTGGCATATCTAGGTTTTATTTACTAAGTGAATCTCATTACTAATGTTCCAAACCAAGATTTTATAACAGAATGACTTAGTCTAGAAGTGTCCAACCTTTCAGAAAGAGGGCCAGGTTTTGTCATATTTTAGTGACCTCTGTGAAGGCTATATCTGAAATATGGGTGGAAGTTTCAATATAGTGCGTGACACTGAAAAATATAAGGCACTTTATAATCTAAAAATCCTTTAGGGCCACTGTTTACAGCCAAGCGCCCTATATTTTGAGTATGTTTGGGTCATCTCTAGTCCAGACTATGCTTTACTTATCCACTTTCCATCAGGGAGCAGATTTTATGCAGAGAGAATATGACATACTTGCTAGGGCTATGTTTGATAGCTAGGTCTTCTTTGATGTCACTCTGACTACTGTAAGTATGACTGACGTCATTTTAAGTATGAAGGGATCGCCCCTCGGACAGCGGACTCCACTCATTGGCTGTATCGTCCAGAATATCATACCCAAAATGACGTCAATTCATAGTCGAAGTAGCCCAAATGTGACTTATCTCGTTTACGAAGTGTATGCACTATTTTTAGCGTCCCCTTTCCATCTTTAAATCTTTTGATAGAGAATGCAATTTATAACTTTTGGTACGAAGACCTCCATCTCGCTCCCCAGTTCAACTCTTTGTTGTCTTTGTTATTTACACCTGAATTGTACATCTAACCTTTTAATGCAAAATCATGATATGGTTCACCCTACCACGGCAGTTCAATTAGCAGCAAAAACACACACACACACAAAAATCAGGAATTATCTTTATATTGTACTCCACTTTATTAAAACCAAGCCACGAATGAAATCGGAATAAAACCAAATATATGTTGGCGTACATAGTTTAGTTTTGGTTGATCATTTATTTGCCACACTTCTTCAGGTCAAAAAGTTCCTCTAGGTTGGATATACACGGGTTTTTCCCATAAACTGGAAATCCATTGAGTGTGATGATGATGCCTGTCGTCCTTAGTAATTTATTTAGTTAAATTATCAAGCCTTAAAATAAAAAATCAAGGTGAGGTAAACCGAAAGATGGCCTTGGTGTCTTTGTGTGTCTGTTAATTACTCTTCCGGCAGCTGAACTTGAAAGCTGTTTAGCCTAAGCAGTTTTTATTAAAAAGCTATCCCTGTTAACAGGGACTCATACTGGCATCTGGATTTTAAATTCTATTTTACCTGTTCTGTAGAATAAGGTAAGATCTTGAATATACTTGAATATTATGCATCTTAAAAAATTAACCAATTGGCTTAAGAGAGTGCCAGATCTAAGTATGTTATCCTTCTTTATACTCTGCTTTCATCAGTCTATTCAAAGATTATATTAAACTATTTTAAATGCTGCCCACCCCCTGGTGCTATGGTCTTAAACCAGTAAAAGTAGAAAGAAAATACATGCATTTATTCTTATACTGAACTTTAAGTTTCGATATGAATACAAGCTTTCAAAGTGATTACAAGTCGCTTTGGCATACCATTTTTTTTTATTGTTTTCTAAATATGCGGGCGGTTACGATCGAGGGCTTTTGACCTGGAAACTTTTGTGACTTCTGGGACATTTGAGAGCTTGCACACTAATAATGGGATCTCTCACATTACTGCACCGGTGCTGAATGCATTATCAGTAACTTTCAACATGATCTGTTAACATAATTTTCCGATAGTAAGAGATCCTATCGTTAATGCGCTAGCTCTCAATTTTCGTTGGGGGAGGTTAATGTGATTTGTAGCCCAGTCAGAGATGGTGTCTTATTATTGTAGTCCTTCTATATACAGGTATGAATTTATTCCGACTGCCATCCACTATAGGGAAAATATTCTTCGGCTGACGTTTATATAAATACATTATAGGCTTTAACGATGATGATGATGATGATGAGGATGAAAATAATAATAATAATAATAATAATAATAATAACAATGTTGACGATGATGATGATCATAATAATAATCATCACAATGATAATGATGATCACAATAAAGTTTTTAAAAGAAATAATAATGTAATAATAATGCGGTTTATAACTCTCATATCCAGGCTAATATAATAATAATAATAATAATAATAATAATAATAATAATACAAGGTTGCGATCAGAATGTCATCAATACCAGATGGCAAAATCACAGTCAACAACAAAGCATTAAATGAAGTGAAGAGATTCAATTACCTAGGCACCTACCTACATATCAACAAAGTGACACTCATAGGTAAAATGTAGAACAAGCCAAGCTAAAGAGGTCTTCTAGAAAGTTTAAAGCATCTTGGCAAAAAGAAAACTTGTCTTTAAAAGTCAGAAAAAAACTGATTTTAGTGTTACCCAGAAGGGGTACCAAATTTATCATATAGGTGTGAAGGTTGGACCGTCAGCAGATAAATATAGAAATCGATGGAAGCAACAAATATGTGGTTCAAAATATCTTGGAGAGAAAAGAAAACAAATGCACAGATCTTGAAAGAAACACGTCATGGAAAAAAAATGATTTACAACTGTGAAAAAAAAATATTAACAAATTTCATAGGATATATACATATCCTTCACTGCCTGTCGGCAGCAATTCATTTTACAGATGTTGACTGAGGAAAATGTGAATGAAATACTTTTCCGTTGCCATGGGAATCAAACCCATGACCAGCAGATCTTGAGTTCATTGTCATAACCATTCGGCCACGCTGCTCGGCCACTTTATTCAAAATAACACACCTGTGGCCGAATGCATAATTCATAAGTTAGTTAACGTTTTGCATGACCTACAGTAAACACTAATAACGTTTTGGGAGTTCTCCATGGTTACTGCAGTACGTAAGGATCCTGCAGATGGACTCGGATCCACATCAAAATCAGTCCAAGTTTCTCTGCCTATAATAATTTTTGGAGAGTGTGAGTTACAATGTTCACTGCCTTAGGATCTGCTGTTTACGAGCCCGGTCTATGTAAGAACCCACTAGTGCCATGAATTTTTCTCTTTGATGTACGTGTGTCTTAGAATCCAGTTGCAAAAAAAGATTTGAAAAAAAAACCCAAAAAGAACCGACTTAGAACCTGATCCTCCTGCAACAGACAGTGCAAGTGAGTTAGTTAGGAAGAAGAAAGACATCTCTGTCAGGAAACAAAAATGGTCAGTCTGGGTTACATTAAAATTCATTCGAAAATCGCAAGAAATTAGACATTCTTGAAGAAAGTACAACATAAGAACAGATGGAAATGGTCATTTTCATCTCTACTGGAAAGAAGTCTTATGGTGGTCGGACGGCAAGCTGAAGTACAGTATACAGAAAACAAGAGAAAATCAATCACATTTATTGAAGTTCGCATAAGAACTCCCCAGGAGTCGAATATAACTTTTCTTTGTTAGAGATTGGCGTAAGAATCAACAAAGGAGTTTTCTTTGTCATCAGATTATACAGTGACATTCAGTTATTGAAAGCTTGCGCATTAGAGATGGGATCTTTTACCATTGAAAGAATTACATTAGAGCATTGGTGCCGACTGCACCCTTAGTGGCATTCAACGTGCAGAGTTACTTTAATTTGTAGGATGGTAAGCGATCCCCTCGTTAATGCGCAAGTTCTCGGTGGTCGGTACTTTCAAAACTTTGCCGTCATTGCCTTGTCACGTTTGTCCCAATAAGGGTATGAAATGGAAAGAAATAACTTGGACTGTAGTCTCAAGATTCATTACATGCATAAGCCTAAACATGTGTATTCCGCTTTGTAAGTACTACAAACAATCATTGCTGATATAACATGCCATTTCTTATATGAGCAAACCGAGACGATTATCACTCACACATCGGCCGTTAAAACACCTTATTCGTGTAGAAACTCGTACAAAGGTGATACTATCACGCCGTAACAGCTGGATTTTTGGTCTTCCTGTCCTGTTATAACAAGGCTATTTAAAACTAAGGAAGAAGAAGAAGGGTGAAAGTGGATTGAGAATGTGCCCGATATAACCGGGTTTCCATTACAGCTGTGCCAGTTATAAATGGATTCGCTGTAGGTATTAACAACAATGCAAATACACACTTGTATGAGGCCATCAACCTGCCGATGCAGATGCAACCGTCATGCAACCATCATGCAACCGTCATGCAACCGTTATGCATTGAATAGCTCTGGCAGTGCGTGTAGGAACCGGGGTTAGAAGTTGTATCCTTTCCCATCCTATAGGTATACATATGTTAAAGCGTCAACCAATATAAACCATGGTGATTATACGAGATTGTTGCGGGGAAGGGGAGGGGCACACATCAAATTTTTGTGGAGACTTAGTGATGATGTGTTACCACCATGAGCATAGAGATTAATTAATGATGAATAGAGTGTAAAGAATAATTTAAGATGGTAACCACCTCCCCCTCATCCCCTTTCTTGTTCTCCCCCCCCCCTCCCAAGGGGTGTTAGATTAAATCCCCTCCTGCCCACATTTCGTCCGAAATTGTCAAAAGCTATTTTGTGCACAGGCTTTAACAGTGCTCAAAACGCCTAGACTACTGCCATGTGCCCTAGTGAAACTCCCAATGTATTGTTGGAGATGGTGGAGAAATTATTTTAACTAACCATAGTATTCCCAGTAACTAGGGTCATTCTTTGGGATTAGAAAATCAAGGTATATTAATCAAAAACATACCCATAACTCATTATTTTGATGGGACACTGCCTACTCTAACATCGGTTCAAATAGCGAAGTAACCTCTAAAGGCAACTTCATAACTGTGAGCCAGCGCATTAACAATGGATCTCTTCACATCGTAAGAATTACATTAACTCTGCATGTTGAACGCTTTTAGGGATAGATTTAGTACCGATGAACTACTGTAATTCTTACAATGGGAAGAGATTTCATCTTTAATGCGCAAACTCTAATATAAAAGATTCTCAGCCTTACTGCAAGACGGAACCTGTTGATATCAGCATTGGATATATGTAGGTATCTACAGCCCCAGTTTCCTTACAACCTAAAAATATTTTTTCCCTGCTGAAGAAAATCTCGGGAAATGTAACCGAAGCAGACCTAATATATTTTTTTTCCAGAAGACTTATTAAGCCATTCATTATTCTGTATCATGGCATATGAAACCGGTCGGGCGAAATGTCCAACGCACTGATCTCGAAAACCTTACGCGTAAAACATAAGGTCGGCACACAATGATCTAAAAAAATTACTCGTAAGAACATAAGGTTAATACACACCGATCTAAAAAGTTACTCGTAGGTATATAATATCATCTTGGTTAACCTACTGAGACCACGCCGGATAAATTTGTCCGACGGCCCCAACAAACACTAGTCTAGAACCGCGCCACACATGTCTGACCGTGTAATCATGATTTTTTTTTTTTTATTGAAGACTAAGGTGACGAAAGAGAAGCAGCACTTTTACTTCCAATGCTTCCTTTAGCTGATATCAAAGTTTACGGAACAAAACACCGCTAGGCTCTACCTTTTTTTTTTTCTTTTATTGACCTCTGTTCTTTGGACAGGCCCAGCCCATGTCTGTCCTTACAATAACAATCGAAATCTCGCGCATGAATATGGACATATTATGCACATGAGGTTTCACCGCCCTTCCAGTCATGGTACTCAGGAGTGATCTGTCTGTTAGGCTCTATCTTAATTACTTGCTCCTACAATAAATTAATGTGACAAGGGCTGCACTTCATGAACCTGACCCCGTGGTCTCAAAGAGCTAGGAAAATGTTCAGTACTTAAAAATCTGGGAATTTCCAAACTGTACCTGGGTAGTTTTAGGGAAGAGAAATCCCCTTCAGGAAAAGTCCTTCGACAAATGAGAGCTTGCGCATTAACGATGGGATCCCTAATTATCGTAAAAAATAACGGTAGTCCATCGAATTTGTATGCACCCTTAATAAAGAACAAGCAGCGAATATGTCATTCTTATGGTGGTAAGAGATCGTATTCGTTAATCGCTAGTTCTCAAATATCTAGGGACTCTCTCTCTTCCCCAGTCGCTTTCCTAACTCTAACCCTGCCCTGAATCCTAATTCAGGCACACCTTGGGAAAGGCCCGGGGNGGGGGGGGGGGGGGGGGGGGGGTTACTAAAATGAGTATGGAGCACTTGTTAATTAAAGTGAAGATTAGCTAATGAAATTTTGCAAGGAAAAGAAATTCCATTTTTCTACAGATTTTTAATGTGCCATCGTCGGCCGTTATTCCATCTCCGGTTTTGAGCAATCGGAAACGTTTCCTGCAGGCCGTTCATTGAAGCGAATATTTAAATCTTCACGAAGCTCAAGCTGACACAGCTGAGAGCTTGTACATTAACGATGATATCTCTCTCTCTTACCAGAATATATCATTAATGCATCGGTGCTGAATACACTCATAGTGGCGTTCAACCTGCAAAATTACTGTCATTCATACGATGGTAAGAGATCCCATCCTTAATGCGCAAGTTGTGAAATATTGTGTTGTAAAACTTGCTTGTAGCATCAAATAAGGCCCGGCTCACGTAGGAAAAAACGCGAAATGAGAAACGAGAAACTCCGAAACCCGAAACGTCTCACGCCCTACATCACATAGGCCTAATCATGCTCTGTTCGCCAGTTGACATTTGACAATATGGATTCCTCCGTTCTTGAGAAAGAAAGGGAGAAAACGCAGCTTGTGGTGCCGTGAGCATTTTCTGTTCAGAAACACAATAATGACATTGTTGGACCTGGTGTTCAAATGTTCATGTATAAGTAATAAGTGATGCAGAGAAAAGCTTCATTGTATCAGAATATACCGTTGAAGACGGAGCGTGGCACTAACCTATTCTGCCGTCAATGAGAAGATTATGATGTTTGCTTTATCTTCATTGATAATAACTGACTGTGGGATAATACTGTAATTTCTACTGAGTTTCCTAAGCTTATATCTTGTTATTCCCGACATTTTAGATGACAACAAATATTTAATGACCATATTTTACAATGCCACCGTTCAAAGTATTTTAACATTTGGGATCAGTTGTTGGGGTGGAGGTATTACAAGCGGAGACAAAGACAGGCTGAATAAAATCATACATAAATGTGAAAAGATAATCAATAATGATCTACCATCTTTCGATGATCTGTATGATAAAATATCCGTGAAGAAAGCCAAAAATATACTTTATGATATCACTCACCCCCTATATGACGAATATATTAAATCTCAAAGAAGTAAACGTATTTTACAACCTTACGCGAGAACCGAGGGTGCAGTAAATCCTTTGTACCTTCAACGTCAAGGAAACTTAGGAGTAATAGTATATAAAGTGTTTGGGAGAATGAGAGAGTTAGTAAGTATGTGTAGGTATATAATGTATGTGTGTGTGTGTGTGTGTGTATGTGTGTGTGTGTGTGTGTGTGTGTGTGTGGTGTGTGTGTGTGGGGGGACTCATGTGTGTGTGTGTGTGTGGTTTGTATGTGTCTGTGTGTGTGTACGGATGTGTGTGTGCGTGAGTATGTGTGCGGTGTGTATGTGTGTGTGTTATGTTTGCGTATTATGAGTCAGTATGACATTGTATGTTAGTTTTATAGCCTACCAGAGTTCATTATTGATGTATTGTTTGAATATTGTCCATGTGCACTTGTTCAAGACAAATTTCCGGAAGGATTAATAAAGTTTATCTTATCTTATCTTATCTTATCTTATCCGCCAACACTGGGTGATTATTTATATCGATTTTTTTTACAAAATTTATTTGTCTATCGTTCGCGATTATTGAATGCTATTTAGAGTGATATACTTAGTGTACAGAGTACAGAGTCTGAAAAGCAGTGCAGCCGCACTCAGTACAAAAACTGACAAATTTCTTTACTGATGATAGATGTTTTGTAATCACGATCGGTCATTGCTTCAAATACAACATTATCGACTAAAGCACACGATAGCATTGAAACTACTAGTCTATAGCTTGTGGTTGGTGCCATGACCATTGTGAATAATATCGCCCACTTTCCGAACTACGCTGCGATAAAAATTGACCCACTAAGAAATATAGCAGTAATAAAGGCAGAGAAATGGGAAATCCTAGTCAGTGTTTTCATGCTATGAACAGATCCCATCAAACAAAAACACAGACCTGTGGTCGTATGCATTTCGGTAACCACAGAAAACTCACAAAACGCAAATAGCAACAGGAATCTGTATTACATTTCGTAACATATGAAAAAAATATAACACTATTGTAGATTTTGTGACCTCCTCACATTAATTTTATAAAACTAGAAGTCAGCTGTGCTGCCCATGAATTCTGAGGCTTCCAGTGACTCTATCTCTATATTAGTGTAAACATTGTGTGCACCTAAGTCGGTTAGTTTCTTATGCACTGCTCTTCAGTGTATGAAAATCGGGTATTTCCAGTGACAATATCCATTCCCATGATGAGAAGTTACAAACTAGATCTACCGCCTGTTGGTGAGTACTCAACAAAAACGCCCTGGGTGTGGATACTCTCTCTTCACGACTTGAATGTTGCGCGTTTTGGTGACATAGTTGTCTAGACATGACGTAGTTAGTTGACGTTGAATGTGGAATTCCTTGTCAGCATATCATGTCTTGGTGAAGCTAGTCATCTCATACTAAAAATAGCTTGCTGAGATAAGGATCAGAAATCACATGTCTCTGAGTATACGCTTGATTTATAATTATCAGTTTCATGTTCTCATGTTCCACGGGTATTTCTGGTTTAATGATGTTCTTTGATTTGAAGTTAATCTGTATACATTTCTTGAAGTTTTGAACTTTTACGCAACGACCCAGTCTTGTTAATGTTTAATGTTGTGTGCGTCTAGTATTTTTCTTGCCGAGTTAACCAACTGAAGCTTAACGGCCGTTGGTTGAAGAGGGGCACGGGGAAGCTTGCTGTGTTTGAGAGTCTCGTGCCTAACACAAATACTGCCGGTCTTCTGTTCAGCCTCTGGAAAAACCGCAGCCACTGAACTACTATGTAGAAATGGCGACATGGCTGAGTATAGACGTCTACTCGATTTCGAACTGACGTCGAGGAGATGGAAGCCGACGCAGATATCGTGGGTTCAATTCCCGTCACATCACTTTCTTTACTTCTTCTATTTCTTTCTGCATTTGTCTTCTCGAACACTTTCCCCTCTATCCTGCTTTGTGTGAGTATCTGTTTGTGTTCGCTCACTCCCCACTTTTGAAGTTTTAAAATGTTTTCTCTTACAGGCGGAACTGACGATAGCAAAGATCCCAATGGAAGCAAAAGGCGGCGAACTCGGACCAACTTCACAGGCTGGCAGTTAGAGGAACTGGAAAAGGCGTTCCAGGACTCCCACTATCCCGATGTGTTCATGCGAGAAGCCTTGGCTCTCAAGTTGGACTTGGTGGAGAGTAGAGTTCAGGTATTGAAATCTCCATGTCTGTTTGTACGTCTGTTTGGCTTCTGTTGTCTGTCAGTAAGTCCATCTGTCTGTCTGTCCGTTCGTCAACATATTTGTCTGGCTACCTATCTGTCTGTTGATTGTCAGTCCATCCTTCAATTTCTCTTCGAAGTGGGCCGCAGGGGAACTATTAAAATATTGCGAGTTTTAATTTTCAAAATATGTTTAACTAGGCATTCATTAAACAAGCCAAAGATGAACTAGTATTATAAATATGTCTCCCTCTTCATTCACTTTGGAGGGGCACTGGCATCAGTTTCGTATTCCTCCCCCTCTTTCGAACGACGAATGCCATTAGTATCTTTATTATGTCATCATCATCATCATCATTTGAAACACAGATTAAAAAAATTAAAAAGTTCTGTCCAAACCAGCGAAGAATTAAGATCGGTGATCATCATCAGTATCATCATCATTTGAAAAATGGAAAAAAGGCGTTCTCTACCAGAAAAGCTTTAATAGAAAAAACAATCCAAATTTTCGGAACTAGAGTATGTTCCTTCTTCAGGGACACTGCATAGAATGTAACAAGAATACTAAAGATAAACAACAAATAGGAGAAGGGCGGACAACAACTCAGATCAGAGATGAGAAACGTTTACAAAGGAGACAAATAATAATATAGTAACAAAAAAAAAAATAGGAGAACAACTCGTGCGCGGGGGGAAGGGTACACTCAAATGCTTGGGNGACCGGGAGGTAGGGGGGGGTAAAACAGTAAAATGCAGGAACATCCCCAGTGCAACGACGCAAGGCTCAGAAGAGGGGCTACAAGAAAGGGGGAGGGGGGGATGAAAAGCTAAGTCACAGTATCATCATCATCATCATCATCATCATCGTCATTATTCACAAAACATTGATCCGCACTGTATATAAGAAAGTAAATAAAAGAAATTATAATAATTTAATAAATTTATTACATAATTTTCGGACTAACGTTATGCATGGATGTATAACACTGTATAGCATTATAAACCAATTTTCCTACGAGGTAAATACGATTACCATTTAATTTTCTCACTTTTTAAGAAGTCTAACCCTAACTCTCCACCCACCTTAACTTGTAGCTCATTCCAACCTGAGAACGACTGTATCAAATGAAATCGTAATTTCGACTCTTCTTCCTCCAATAGGTAACTGTAAAAGCATACATAATTAGGCCAGACACACCAAGATGCAAACTATAAATCTGGGTAGCGGGAGTAGACTTTTAGTTTATTCATCTTCCCACCTGAACTAGCCTAAGTTCTGACACCAAACTCTTGCACGACCGTAGATAAGGCTGAGCATTCTGAGGAACGTAATCATCACAATCAAAATAGTTTTCAAGATTCAGTGAGACACGGAATCAGATGTCCCTTAACAGTAGGTTTGTATCATGAACCCTAATTTTTGTTTTTTCTGAATATTGAAACACCACTTAAAAACATTTGGAAAAAATAAAATAATGTTTGGTATAAAGTCTTCACTACTTGGCAAGAAAGTTGAGAAAGGCGAAAGCAAATCCCAGCTATGTCAAACCCAATCAGAAAGCATTACTCGACCTGTTTTTGAACTGGTGTCATGTCCCATAATAAGCTGACATCATGTTTCCACCTAAAATCTTAAACTGCCCAATATTGTACTCATTTGGGCACTCACATATTTCGTCAATTTTCTCCAAATATTTTAACTCAGCAAGCCCAGTAGTTGGTTTCTCAAATGTCTGTTGTATTTCAAGCGATGGCGGAGTAAGATCGCGAAATATTTGTGATTAGGTCGATTGAACCTTTTCTAAAGTACCAAAATGTTCCCAGACCGGGAATAAGACCAAGGATGAGTGAGTGCGCAGGACTCAGGAGGAAAAACATTTATCTATGAATATGCCAGGTTTCTGTTCATAAGGATGAAGACATCTACTATAACCACTGCAGTTTATCTACAATTGGATTATATTTTCTTAAACCCATAACAGATGAATCAATAACTCTGTGCATCAAAATCACAATCATGGGTTTCCATAGGAGGCAATATATTAGACATACTTTTTGTCATCAAGTAGCCTATAGGAATGACTAAGAATATGACAGAGAGTTCGTGAGGAGAATTGTAAAAAGACAGAAAATAACTCTCCAGAAAGCCTGATCTAGAACGGAACCAGTATATAGGCCTATATATATAATATGCTGAAATCAGACATTGTTGCGGAGTTATCGAGAGCGGTGTTTAACAGTTAAGGTTTTTGAAATTTTTAGCTTCCAAATATCACAAAGCTTCTGCATTCGTTTGTCAGTGATATTCCTTGGCAATTTTCGGCTTCATTTCTGTTCACATTATTTGTTAAATCCTTGGTTTTCGACTTTATTCCTTTGCATATTATTTGTGCCTGAATTTCACGTCGGCTTTACAGTAACACTTCAAGGGGACTTCGACTTTACAATTCCAGTTTTTTTTTTTTCCCGTTTTAGAGCCTCATTGAAACTTAGAAATTATTTAACGTCTTTTCTCATTCAACCACTTTCAAAATAAATAAATAGTCGGTGGTTTCCAAAGTACCTATTTGAGTCAGCTTACTGCAACAAAGACAAAAGTTTCTCTTCTCGCTCTAAAATTGATAAAAAAAGCTAATTAAATTCAAATAGCAGGTCAGTGGTTTTCAAAGCACACTTCGTTGTGACAACTTACTACAGCAGAGACAAAAGTTTCTCTTCTCGCTCTAATATGTAAATGTAAAAAAAACAACCAAACTTCAGCGCTCCTCGGTTTTGTATCAGTTGTTAAAAGACACTGGATTAGAGCACTGAAACCCAGAGGACGGGGAGCGGGCATAAGAGGAAGGATTTTGCAGGGGCAGAATTAGAGAAATGTTAAAGTCGGGGTAGATAAGCCAATCTTTGTGATGTTCTTGGGCCGCAGTGGAAGCTCTGTCGTGGTATGCATAATCTTTTCTTTAGTTGAAGCACTGTGTAATCAAGGCGAACTCCCAAAGCATTAGTAGTTATCATTGTAATTAACGCTAAACGCTAATTAAAGTTAGTATAATGCATAAGACCACTGCAGCTTTGAACAATTAGACTAGGCGATTTGAACGTATTTCAGGAGTTCATTGAAATATTAGACTTTTAATCAGTAATTCATTACATGGTGACAGCTGAATGAAGACGTATGCCTTACCATAAGCAACCTTCTTAAAAAGATTATTTCTTTTTCTCTGCTTCTACAGGTTTGGTTTCAGAATCGCCGGGCAAAATGGAGGAAGAAAGAGAATACAAAGAAAGGACCGGGACGTCCGGCACACAACGCACACCCACAGACCTGCAGTGGAGAGCCGATGGACGAGGAGGAGATTCGAAGGCGTGAGCAGGAGAGGTTGGAGAAAAAGAGAAGAAAACAAGAAGAGAGACTTCGAAAGATGGAGGAAAAAAGGCGGACCATCAACGGCGTACACTCTCTGACCTCAGAGGAGGAACGAGGCAGGAACAAGACTCGAAGGCTCAGCGTGGACAGATTCTTATCACCGACTTCCTCTGTGTCTGGAAACGAGGCCAGCTGTGAAAGTTTCTCAGACCAGGTCTCAGCCCATTCGGACAAAAGTGACCGCTCGTCTAGCACTCTGACCAACAGCGCTCAGAATCTTCTAGGAACGCCACCGAGAGCCCACGAGAATCCTTCAAACACCAACAATACCAAGTCCAGCGCGTTCAGCATCGACCGTTTACTTGAAGCTCCCAAAGTTCCGCGAGGTAGACGCCCAAACTCCAAATACCCACTGGTTCAAGCTTGTAAATCCCTGGGAAGTCTGAGTCTGGGACTTCTTCCGTTTTTCCCCATCACTCAACCAATGGGGTTTCTTGTACAGCAAGTTTCTCATAGAGAAAGTCCGCTTACACCAACAGTGGACGTCGCTCATACAGAGCCAGTTCTCTCCGACAATGACAATATGGCGAAGGAGGAGGAGAAGGAAGCAAAAGGAACAGGTTCTCATGACATGGTGATGACATCTGAAGAAATGAGCGGAGGCAAGTCTGTTGATGTAATAGAGGATTCGGTGAATAAGAAATCGAGAAGGAAAGTCCACAATGGCGGCAGTGACGATCTCAACTTCAGCAGTGCTGCAAGTTTTATCCACAAGGAAGCTCAGAAGACTGAGCATAGTGATCATGAAAACACGTTAGAGAAAGAAGACGGTAATGACAGTGATACAGGAAGTGTTTTAAATCTTAGCGTTCTGAGTGACAGAAACAATAACAATGACAGTCATACCAACAGCAGCAAGGATGATGACGAAGGTCATGAAGGTCGTGCGAAGGTCAAGGACTTCGATTCATCTTTCCCCGACGATAGAAATGAAAGTATGGACACTGAGCACAGTGAAGAAAATCAAAGCTTGTAACGAATGCTCACTGCCTGGCTTCTCCCCTCCACCCCACCCTGCTCCAAAAACTTTGTCCATTGCATCTAACACTTGAAGAGGTGGCATATGTGCTAAGCAACAATTTGACCATAATGTATAAACTCGAGGCAATATGGCGATATGCTAAAGTGTTTTGTCTAAAACGAATATTTTCTATGAACAGGATCACCTGGCAAAAGTGAATTTTATCCTATGTGTACTGCACTGCATTTCGCAACCTTATGGTTATGAAGAAATACATGTATAATATTAGGTTTTGTTTTTGTGGTATCACCTCTTAGTATTCAGGTTTCAAATTCTTTGAGTTACTAAACTCTTTAAGCCAACAAACTGTTCTCTCTAAAAGCCACTGACAGTGTGCTACAGGAAATCTTCACAGTGATAAAGATTCTTTTAATATTAATGCATGCGCAGTATTGAAAAACACACTTTTGAAAATGGTACAGATTATGCTGAATTGTGAAGACAATACAGGGCCAAATGGAAACAAAAAGGTGCAAAAGTTTAGTTTTTCATTTACGTTAAGAGCTCCGACTCCTAGCCAGTCATACACAACATGGTCACACCCAGTGAAGTGAATAGACCTGAGGGTAGGGTTATATTTGTACGCCCAGATTCTACATTAGAGCAAGCAATGTATACATGAGCATACACATGAAGACGATTTTGATCAGAGTTTGATTCTCTCATACGTTCTGTTCCCACTTCCTTCATGGCTTATGCTTGCATTGTAAAAGACGTGGCTGGAAAAGATAGCAAAATAATTAGTAAATCAGTTAGAGTGTATACGAAGTGAAACCAGTTTTGTCCTTTGACGCGATTCCGATTCATCGTAACTTCACTGCAGCATAGAAAATTCGGATAAAGTGGAGGATGATATCAGACAGTAATACAAGAGAATAGTCTGTTCCAATAAAAATGATGTATTCTAAACGACGCATGGAATTAGATTGCTGTTAATTGCTATTTATTGCTACCCCACCTAATGATATGTTTTTCGTAAAGACAAGGTCTAAACCGGCTTGTCCGGCTGTTTTACGTGTGATATTTTAGTCTTGCAACGATCACGTTCCCATGACTGATGTGTATTTCATAACTCATAACTCGTCTTTGACATTTAGTGATTGATGAAAACTGACTGATCATGTTCCCATTGCTGACTCTTCCATTTCTCCAGTTCCAGTTGATGAGCAGTTTCTGAATTAGGGCAAATCCACTTTCATCGGAAATGAATAGCACTGTATTCCGGAATATATTTATTCAAACCAATCTTCAGCATGCAATTTGAATTGCGACGATTTGGATTATAATGTAGGCAGAAATAAAGATATTTGAGAACTTACGCATTAACAATGGAATCTTTTATCATTGTAAGATAACACTAGTGCATCGATACTGAATGCACCCTCGGTAGCGTTCAACATGGAGAGTCAATATAATTTTTAGGATGGTAAGAAATCCCACCTTTAATGCGCAAATTCTCAATTGCTTGTGATAAATAACAGTCCTTACATTATTTCCTTTTATCTTAAAGGCATTAAAAATGAAAGCACCATTTTAGAAAACCGCTCAATTCTATTCTATTCTATTCTATTCTATTCTATTCTATTCTATTCTATTCTATTCTATTCTATTCTATTCTATTCTATTCTATTCTATTCCTCTGCTATATGGCTTTATCTTCTACCCCTCACTTCACATTTTAATGTCATTGTGCATGAGAAAAATAAAACAATTCATTGCTCGACATGTGTGCTCTTCATTCCTTTTTTTTTGTTTGTTCTAAATTTTGTCTTCCTGATTAAATTATTATAACTGACTGAATGTTCACAGCTATGCAGAATGTCAACGGACCAGTTGACCGACTGACATCCCAACTCCGACTGACCAAACAAAATAACGAGTACTTTAGCTTGCTTTCTTCATTCTATTTGTATTTCATATTTGTATCCTCTACTCCTTATCTGTTATCCTTTTGTGGCTCGGTAATGCTGATCTCACTTTGTATTATCAGCTTACTAGTATGTCCATAATGTGTGTGCTTGTGTTCTTCCATTTGTGTGATCATCACTTATTCCGTTCGTCTCTATATCCGCCTTCCTGTCTGTTTACAGCCTGACCGTCCTCTCGCCCTTCTGTCTGCTTGTCTGTCTGTCGATCTGTCTGTCAGTGGTCTGTTGGTCGGCCAGTGAGTGTGCTTCCCTCTCTGCCTGCCTGCCTGCGTACATGACTGTCTGTCTGCCTGCCTGCCTGCCTGTCTGTCTGCCTGCCTACCTGACTGCTTGCCTGGAATCAGCCAGTCTTCCCCTTTGTCTCCACCTCTCTAACTTTCCATGCCATGAGGAGAAAAAGCACAATCCTCAGCATTTGGTGTGACCAAATACTTTTCCACTGCTTGCTTGTTCCTCTCCTCGTCTCATTTCCTTCTTTCTTCTTTCCTCTGTTCTCTTCCTCTCTCTACTTCTCTCTCTCCCACTCTTTACACTCAATCTCTGTCCACATTCATCGCAACGCAATGCCCCAAAAATTAATGATTTATTCAACGGAGAGATGAAATAAAAAATCAATCAACCGTAATAACATTAAATATCAATGCTGTTAATTACTAGTTATTGAATATATCTGGAAGAAACCACACAAAAAGGCTCCATCGAGAAATATTTAGTCCACACCCTTGACCATTTCTTCCACTCAGCTAAACTAACATCGTCCCAAAACGGCGGCCAAAACACAATGACCGCACAAACGCAATAATCATTTTTGGCTCACTCTGGTCTGGCCTAAAAGGGGGACATAACCGCAAAATAAACTTCTGTCGAGTTGGCCAATTTCCGCCTGAGCGCGCCCTGGTATTTTCATTCAATTAAAGACCGGCCACATTGACTCCAATTTGGTCAAATTAGGGGAACCCAGAATGCTTTTTGGTTACAAGAAGTAGAGAGGATATTTGTTATTGCCAAATATTTCTTAGAGCTTCCAGCGCTGGGCCTGCAAAAACATGTTTTAATCAGAAATGATTAAAACAGTTATTAATGAAAACTGGCCAGGAGAATATCTTGTTGTTCTCATTTCTGTTTATCGTTTTAACGGTGGGACGGAGTAGAGAGTATTTGATCTGTTAATTTCATTTTCCTTACAGCGCTGGGGCAATCGATGAACTTGAAGTAACTCTGGCGTTCAAGAGTAACACTAGAAGAGAAGGAAATCGAGAGAGAAGAAGAAAGGAAGTAAGGGAAATAGAAAAAGTGTAACGGACGAAAGAGGAGAAGATGGCAAAGAGAAAGGAGGTAAAGAAAAAGAAGGAGGAAGAAAAAAAAAGACAAGAGGTTTAGAAGATGCGGAAGAAAAGGAAGATGACGACAACGACAAAGAAGACGAAGAAGAAGAAGAAGAAGAAGGAGGAGGAGGAGGAGGAGGAGGAGGAGGAGGAAGAGGAGGAGGAGAAAGATAGGAACATAAAAAAGAAAGAAGAAAGACAACAGGATAAGAAGATGAAGAGGAAGTAGATGAAGGGAAGAGGAAGAGGAGGAAAAAGAAGAAGAAGGAGGAGGTGGAGGAGGAAGGGAAGGAAGAGGAGGAGAAGGGGGAGGAGGAGGAGGAGAAGGAGGAAGAGAAGAAGAAGAAGAAGAAGAAGAAGAAGAAGAAGAAGAAGAAGAAGAGGAAGAAGAAGAAAAAGAAGAGGAAGAAGGAGAGAGAGTTACAAACGCAACGACAGCAAAAACCATGTCAGCAACAAGAAATCCCACACCGCCACACCGCCATTAAAAAAGGAAAAATAAATAACAAGACGAAATACAAGAAGATCTAAATTAAAAAGCTTAAAGAAAAAGGCAACGAATCCCACGTTGCCGTTGCCAAACAAATTTATGCGACCTCCATCTTCTGTTCCCATCTCTTGGCGTTTGTCAAAAGTGAAGTCTGGAATCCTGAAGAAAGCGACCCACCGGTCCAACTGACAGACGCCCGCTCTCCCGCCGTCCCCGCCCAAAACTCGCGGCCCTCATTTGCATGGAAATGAAAATAGCGCTATCAGGAATCGCGGGCCACTAGATCCCTTCTGATCCTATCTCGGGACCCAATGTGACACGAGGACCAGACTCAGGACTTTCCTGCAAACGACAAACTAGAGGCCCCCTAATCAATTGTGAATTAATCAGCACTTCTCCTTTAATGCAATGAACACGAGGGTAATTATGTTTTTTCCTCTCGCTGGACGAGGAGAGCTCTTCTAATCCGCTGATCGTCTACCCAGATCTCGTCTCATGTTTTACGGGTCTTTTTCTTAAAGGGAAGATCGCGATATCTCTTCGTTTGTTTTTTTTTTTATGTTGTTTCCCCCTTAGATTGTTGATGTTTTTGACAAATACTTAAACGGGTCTGATCATGTGTGAATAACGATGTTTATGCGACTCCCGTTAATCAGTGAGGGGGGGGGGGGGGGGGNGGGGGGGGGGGGAGGACAAAACAAGAATTAAGTTATCATGACGAAGACAGAGGGGACAGTGACGATAAAGAGATATTGCTGGTGATAATCGTCTGGCTATGTTTATGGACGCACGGACGCACGTAAACACTGAGGGGTAGATCACTCTGGTTTGTTACTATGCACAGTTACTTCACCGTTTCTCTTCCAGTTTATCTGTTTACAGCCAGACAAGCCCGTGACAGTGTTCTTACCCTAGAATATAAACCAGATCTGAAAGGTTAAAGGTCACAAATAACCGTGGGTGGCACAGTAATAAAAAAGCTTTAGTGGAGCAAACACTGCGCCGTCATTTACCCTCGGAATGCAAAAATATTCTAGGGAAGCTTAAAATAGTCTGGATAATCACACGAATAAAAACCTATTCTGAAAGACGCTGACAGAGACAGTTACATCTGAGATGCATAAATAGTCATGTCTGCTATGCATAGACTAGAGAATGTCATCATCAACAACAACAACAAGAACAACAACAACAACAACCAAAAAAAAAATCAATTTAGACAAGACCATTACACAAAGAATGTACTCTCCCAGTATAGTACAAGGAATAGAGAAAATGAAAATTGGTAGTCCAACTTAGAGTTACAGGTCCACCCGGGATATAAGAGAAGAGGATAGGCAAGATGGGATACTTCGTTGATTTGAACTCCATAGCTTTACATTGAAGTTTGAAGCGCTATTTTAACGAATTTCACCAGTAAAACAATTCGTGCGCACAGAAACATTACAGGTATGAAGATGCTAATGGCACCTGGCATAAAAGTATGTAAGTTTGAATAGTTCCTATAAAATCAGAAAACTGGTCATGGAGAGTGGGAAAGGGGTTGGATTTGATTTTTAAAGGCTTAGATAGGTGCAAATACATTTGTAGACTTAGAATAGGTGAGGTTTAGCCATTGAGTTGCAAACTTTGTGATTGTTGCAAGGTGGGTAAGGATACCCTGTTTACTGCGTGAAAAGGCCTAAAATACTGGGTAACCTGCTTCACCTCCTAAGTTCTCAAAATCTAATTAAATTAGGACATTTTTCTTTGTGTCAAAATTTGGAGGGAAGAGTTAAAAATAATACCATATTTGTAGAGTATTTTGGCATGGGATCCTGCATACGTTATTGAGAAGTGTGAAACAGTGAAAAAAACACAACAAAACATTGGCATCTTCATTTCTACAGATTGCTAGTTAATAACGTTGCGGAAAGGAACTTGATGTAAAAAGTAGCTCTAGGATTTGAAATATGAAAGTAAATTCATCTGAGACAAAGGCGTGTCCACTGCCATTTATAGACGGGACTTACCTGCCGAGTGGCATATCTTTAACTAGACGTCTGTGGTTCGTTTCATGGAAAAGTTTGGGAATACCTACATTGTTTATCGACTGATTTTTACCAAACTTTGTATGCCGCAATTTTACAAGTAGCCGTAATGGCATTTTTTAAAAATCAAAATGATCACTCTTCAAACTCTTCTATTTTTTGTTTCTCTTTGTCTCTCTAATATGTGTTAAAGCACCTGCATAGGTTAAACAGTTTTACAATAAAGAGGGGAGGCGAAATTATTACTCACAACAATCGTGATCCTTTGCTGCTATGCTGTAAGTGTAAAATCTGTATACTTTCAGTTAGAGAGACTGGACAATAGATATCTATCCTATAATCACTAAATGACCCACTCACTAACATCGGACAGAACTCAGTTTTTAAAGTCTATTACGACTACTAATGTCACCTCATATGCAAATTAAGAAAAAAAAACCGCTAAAAAACAAAGTCTCTACTGCCAAAGAAAAAACGCTTTTTTTCCGTGAAACAAAATATATCATACTTGGATTAGCCAAAAAGAAGCTTGCTGCAGAAACAGTGCACATTAAAAAAAATAATAAAAAAAAAAAGCCCAAACTAATCTTTGAATGCCGTCACTGACTGGACCATCTTATAAAAAGTGCCAAATTTTCTCCAAGATTTCTTAGAGATAGACCGGTTTAAACAATTGAGAAATGGGGGAAACCAATTTTATATACCTCAGCATTGCAATAATCAGTCACGTTCTTCGATGTGATGCAGTTTGATATTGCTTGTCACACTGAAGATGTGGTCGCTATAGAGCTTGTTGTAAGAGACCTATATCAATCAATGAAAGCATTTCTATACTTCTCAAATAGATACAAATAGGAACAGAAAGCTTTGCATGACGACAAAATACTGTTTCCACTTGTTGCATCGCTTCACTGTGCATCTTTCAATACCCGTCTATTTCGAACAGTTGGTATGAAACAGTAAAGAACAAAGAACCATGACCCATTACTATCTTTGCCGTATATATCGAGAACGTCAAACCAATTCAACATCAACAGAACGCTTCTTTTATTCTGTGGTTTATTTTTCAACAGTATATTATGTTTTTTTTTTCTCTAGCAGGCTACATGACTTACAATACACTGTATCAAAAGAACATCCTTCAATCTCTCCTCGAAACATGTCGGTTCTTGTATAATTCTGTTAAACTTCAATAAAAGGTATGCCTTGGTGCATGAAAAAAAACACCTTTTTCTTGAGGTATACTTAATATCAGGGTTCACCTGAATAATAAAATGATAGAATGATAAAGAATCCGTGCATAATTAGTAATTAGGTATACTTTTTAATGTAAACTCTGTTCCACTGTACTTTACTGACAGCAGACAGGTGACAAAAGATTATGAAATTCTTTAGCTCACAGTAAAGGCAAGTGAATTACGAGCAACTTAACATCAGGTGACACGAGCACAGAGGAACTGATATTATGAGAACGAACAAGCAACTGAGCACGAAGGGCTGCAACTCCGATAATTGCAACTCATAGGAAGACGAAGTTATTTCCCATAAAAGTAGTCCTTTCCGTCCATTAGATTTCTTGAACTGATGTCCGTCCATCCATCCATCCATCCATCCATATATCCATCCATCCATCCATCCATCCATCCATCCATCAAATGAACAAAACTTCAGTCTCTAAATGCGTCACTTTATCTTCCATTGATTCACCATCGTCATAAGATGTGGTAACAATAGTGTTGTTTATAAGTGTCTTATCCGTACCTTTTCAATATTTGCTCATTCGACTTGACGGTGGTAGGCAGGCCAGGTCGTTAAATACCTTATCAGTTCCCCGGAGAGCATGTAGAATCGCAGCCATCCGCTGATCACAAGAACTCTGACAATGACTTTCACTGCCTATAACCAATAACTTACTTCACAATCAGGTGGACTGAGGAAAATGTGAATGAAATGCTCGCTTAACTCATCATCGTCCTCCTCTTGCTGATAGTGAATAATCATAAATGTATACCATTAGTTGCGGGTAATTTCCATCACTGCAAATGCTGAAGCCAATATAGCCTAGCCCTAGGCCTAAGCTAGATACCTCGGTTATCAATCCCCGAGTTAATGTCCACACTGGCTTAATAAAGCCGGCATTTGCATTCAAAGAGAATTCTGAGACACGGTCTGAGCCAGATTTCCTTCCGTCTATGAGAGATGCAGCAAAGGGAAAGCATTACAGACTCCCGATATCGTTTCAGCGAAGAAGCTTTATTGATAAAGAATCATCTCCCCTAGAGCTGCTGCCAGTCGGGGTGGGTCAGGAACCAATTTGTAGTCTGGTGTAGAATGTTTTGATGTGCCATCTTTGTTTCTATTCTTGGGTGAGGTGAGTTCAGCCTCTGGCCCTCATAATATACATTTAGACAGGCATTAGTGCCAGGGTTGAGTCAACTGGAGTTGGGTGCGGGATGGAAGATGGATGAGAGAAGATAGGGTCATTGTGTCCCAGTCACAAGACCAACCAATAGGGCTATTTAAAGAGACACGTATATACATATTTGCTTCACAGAATTAAAAAAAAACCAAATTAAAAAAAAAAAATTAAACCGCCCACATTTTTCTTCCGCCTGACAATTTCTGAGAAAACTCCTGGTAGGTATGAAGATGCCAATGTTTTTTTCACTGTTGGCTAATATAAGGTTTTCTGATTTTATAGGTATGAAGATGCCAATAGCATCTGGCATAAAAATATGCAATTTTGAATAGTTCCTATAAAATCAGAATATTGGCCATGGGGAGGAGGGGAAGGGGTTGGATTTTAATTTCAAAGGCTTAGATAGGTGCAAATATATGTGTAGACTCAGAATAGGTGAGGTTTAGTCACTCAAGTATAAAATTTGTGATTGTTGCTAGGTGGGTAAGGTTACCCTGTTTACTGAGTGAAAAGGCCTAAAATATTAGGGTGTCTGCTTCACTGCCTAAGTTCTCAAAATCTAACTGGTTCAGGTGCATTTTTCTTTGTGTCAAAATTTGGAGGAAGAGCTAAACTACATATTTGGAAAGTATTTTGAAACGGCACCCCAGGATAAGTTAATGAGAGGTGTAAAACCTAATATAGCCAACAGTGAAAAATACATTGGCATCTTCATACCTATAGGGACTATTTAAAATTGCATACCAAAATGCCAGGTGCTATTGGCATCTTCATACCTGTAGGGTGTCGTGATTTTCCCTCTACGCACGCCGTCATTGGTCATACTGTGTAACATTATATAGCGAGAACAGTTAGCTGATGACTGATGCAGACGTCAGAACAAAACCATCTGGACCAATCGTCTGCTAGCTTGTGTCGCCTTTTGACTTCACGCAATGCACGTAATGGCGGCGCGCGCAGGATGAAAATCCCGATATCCCAGCAGTATTCTCTCAGAAACTGTCAGGCGAAATAAAAAAAAACAAACGTGATTTAAATTTCATGAAAAAAATGTGGACTTATTAGGACGTGAAGCTAATAACATCTCCTGTTCCTTTAAGGTAAACTGTGGGTATGTATTGCTAATTACTTCAACAAGGACAGGAAAAAAGGAACATTGTTTGGTTCCTATATTTTATTTGACTGTACTTGCTGAAAAATGAGAGGAAAAGTAGATACCAGTTCCAAGGCTGGGATGGACACACCCAATACAGTAAAACAAAAAAAGTCTATAACTTTATCTATCTAGAAGCTCGCCATACTATCAGCCAGCTGATTCCTTTTAAGCAAGTGGACTAACGCTCTGTTGTCTACCGTAGGTTATACTGCATTACAGTGGTGCGCACAACCCTGTTATTTTATAAGCAAAATTGCACACCAAGGTGTTAAACAGTGCTCCTTTTCCTAATGCAGGTGTTGGTCGTAGGAAAACTTTACCTCACTACATAAATGTTCTTTCACCATAAGATTTCACTCATGTGTCGTAAACACGTTAATGCCCAAAATGACAGTAGGGATTTTAGATATTTATGTCTCAAGAATAAATTACGTGGAATCAAGGGAAACAACCCTTTCACAAAGAAATATAATGAGAATTAAACTTACAAAAAAAAAAAAATCCCTCAGTCACCATGTGCATTGATGTGTCTTAAACACGTAAATAAGATCTGGTTGTGAAGTAACAAGTGTATCTTGAAATAAGTCTTTATTAAGATCATCATTCCAACAGAAAAAAACACAGCAAAACACCTTACTATTTACCACTTTGGTGCGCAAGTTTTTATGTAAAAATGTACTTATTTAGACAAAGGCAGTGTGCACCCCAATAATACACTATAATCTACAATAGAGGCTTAGTCTGTTCCCTTAATAATGGCCAGCTCTTTGCCTTGATCTCATACTGTTTTGACAGGTAGAGTTTACTGGCTGGTGTTTAGAAACAAAAATGGTTGCAGACAGGTAGGTCGTAAGCTGTGATCGCATTGAAAAAAAGCCACCACGTTCTGGGCATATATCCCTTTCACATTGTTCATGACAAAGCACACGCTTGTGCACGGACCTCAGTGGTGATCTCCCTGGGGCTACTCTTGGATCTCGGTTTAGGAGAACCTGTTAGCGGAATTTGCTCATTTCATGGTCGATTCCCTATCATAGAACTGGTTGAGTGCAATAGGAGCTTTTCTTTTATGTGGGCCTCTAACATATCAATATCCCTCTTTGTTATGGTCAAAATATTACCGAGTGAAACTAAGACGTTACTATCTGCACACTGAAAGAGTTCTGCAGGGGCTGTAGGTTTGCCAGAGCTCAATACACACAAACTGATGTGAAATGACAAGCTAATGCGAGTGAATTAGGATACCGTACTGTTCTAGATTTGCAATATAGACTAAACAGATAGCAGAGCATATTTGACTCCAGGCTTAAGCGAGGATACTGCTCAAAGCTTGCTTCTTTGTAAACTGATCAGCTCATGGTGGCGGTTTGACGATCGTGTACGCCGCTGGATTGTTCATATCAGGGCAACAGTCGACATACTGAGGGCCACACCATGTGCACAAGGTGGGCACACATTGACCCCGGGCATATCCAGGCGGAAGTCGTTGGTCTTGTGTGGCATGCCTGCAAAGAGAAAGACTTATTAAGAGATGAACACTGGTTCGGGTCAGTTGCTGATAATTACCAAATTTGTTGAAAAGGAAATGTTATTATTGATGATGATGATAATTTCACATGAGTGGATTGAACATTCCATTTCATCATTTAGGTTTACCTCGATATTAAGTACTATTAGGATATTCTTAAGATATTAAGTATTAAGTAATAAGAATGCTTTTTCAATACACCAAAACATATTTTATATCGAAATTATACTGTTCTCGTATTATGATGAATAATTATTTCTAACATTTAACTTCATAACTATTCGGAACAACGGAGATTACATGACGGATATGATGTCTGATGAAGGTAGATGGCGATTTACCTTATGTCTCTTATTACCCAATCGTTTCATTTTGTATTTAACCTGATAAAGGATCATTTTAGATCCGAAAATTCGTAATTAGTTTATATCATTATAATCAGTGCATTTTGAATTTTAAATATTAAAGTATATTTCTTAATTCATCGTTAGTGTGAACAGAACTTTTTAAAAAAAATCTTTTTTTTTTAGTCTGTGTTCCAAATGACGAAAGATGATGATGATGATGCTGCCGACGACATTAATTAGTTTACCAGTCCTCATAGTTAAACCCTCCCTTTTCAGCCAGAGGCGGCTCCGCCGGGCAGCAGCTTTTCTTGCATTCTTGTGTAAAGTAAGGAGCCCTAAACGGATGAGATAAGATAACAGAAGATTAGGAGGGCTAAGAGTCACCGCACATCTATGTTCTTTAGTAATGAATTGAACTTCACGCATACGTTTACAAGGCTATAATTAGTTCTCCCATCTTACTGTGTAGAACAGAGACGTGTATACTTTTTTTTTTGTTTTTGTTACAGCACAATGGATCCATACTTTCTCTAAGAATTCCGATTGTTTGGGCTGTGTTTCGGTGAAATTTTGAAGATTAAGGTGAGACTTAATGTAAAGGTAGCACTCTGCGGAGTTAGATTACTATACACTCTTTATTTTGGACTGGTCCTAGTCCAGAAGGACCCATTTTGTTTTTGCACATAGTAATACAGTGTCTTTGTCAGCAAAACCAAAGCTCTTGAAACAGTAGCTCTCGCCACATTTAGACAAAACTGAAAGAATTCATCATAATGCCAGAACTTAGGGCATAGCTTACGGGGGAAAAGGACGGTTAGATACAGCCGCAAAGCAATAGAACTGTAACCGAAAAACAATAATTAGACTGAGACTGCGTACCACACACTATTCATAAATCAAGAAAAACTCAGAAGCTAAACTGTGGATTGTTACCCTGGCAAAATGTTTCACAGCCTATTTCTACGACTACACCTCATGGTTTTGTCAACGAAATGCACAACAAATAAGCAATTCTGAGCTCCTGACAACGATCAACTTTATCTGGAAACTGTTACAGTAGTGGGTTGCGCATCCACTTTTGACCCTTGACCCCATAGCTATTGAGATTCCCGCTCTGCACAAGCTCACTGACAAGAGGGGTTAAGATTCCTCCTCAATGAAAATGGTAGCTCTTACCCTGTAGGCTGGGTCGAGTCTGGCAGGCTCATATCCCGGGGTCGGATCAGGGTCTGGGGATCGACACAGATGGGCGGACAATAACCCCACCCTCCATCAGGTGGCGCCACCCCATTCCTTCGTGCCCCGCACGGGCAGTTCGGATTGCGGCACTGGCATTTGGCGCCAACAGAAGCGGGACGGGATGCGCAGTCTGGGGGACACAAGCATCTCGTGCAGCCTCCTTGAGGATTTTGACGATTGGCGCCAGCAGGCGGTTGACGTTCTGGCCAGTTTAACTGAGTGGGACAACTAGCGCAGCCTGCTTGAGGAGCTGCTCTCATGGTGGACTGCATGGCATGCCGGCATCTCATCTGTTGTTTCTGAAAGCGGCTCTCTTCTATCTGCTGTTCCCTACAGAATCTGTCCTCTTCTGCGTAATCCGTCCACCTGGTAGGGATAAGGGTAAGGGTTTAGAATTGAGTTCAACATAGTGTTGCCGTAGTGATGATGAAGAGAATGGCAGAGGTTGTGACGATATAAGTGACACAAATGTTGAAGAAAAAAAAATCAGTGTAGAAGATGGATATGAGAAGAAGATGGAGAGGGTCACCATCTTCAAACCATCAACAACAACAAAACAGCAGCAAAACACAAGCATCAGGTTGGTTCTACCATTAAACAGTCCCCTAAACCATTCTTAATTAGTCAACTCCAGCAAAACTCACTTCCAGTTTCAGCGAAATAGTAACGTGTTTACATCATCAGATCTCGTGTCCGAAGATAAAAGATGCAACAGCCAATAAAAACAAATGTAACAGATCATGACAGGTAATCACATTCCTATGACAACAGAAAAGTAGAAATGATTGCTGAAGTTGTGACTTGCAATGCCTGGATAACTGTGCGTGCATAACAACTGAGAGTGGTATATATTATGAACATAATTATTGTCAACACATAACTGCCAACCCCAGATCTTCACCGCTGAGCAGCAGTCCGTCCCACTACTGCAAAATCTACAAGTACACTATAGCAACTACCTATAAAGGCTTTTTATAGTCTTCGCTGTTTGATTACTTCAGTGGTTCATCATCATAACGTCACCAGAAGCTAGGGTCTACCCCACTAGCACCATCATTGCCATCTGAGTTTGATTTTAATCCAAGGATTGTGTGTGGTGAATCTTCAAAATTAACCTCCGTGTACCACCACTGCCATACCCACACCACCACTATTACAACCACCAACACCACCACCATCACCACCACCACCACCACCACCACCACCTTTAACTTACTTATAGTCGTGGATGTTGAGTGGAATATCTTCACAATGGCCACAATGCTCATTCTCTCCCGGTCGCACATTATGGAACCTGAACTGGTCGCCCTTCTGAATGATATCTATCCCAGCTGGGGGCAGTAAGTGAGCCATACTGGGGTACCCTGATAAGACATAGAAAGTCTGCTGGTGGCAAAAGAATGGCAGTAACATGCAAACCCAATTCGTTGTATATTGGCATGTCACCGATTGTTTTCCTTATAATCTGGTTAACACTAAATGTAAAGGTTAGCCCAGTAATTAGATAATCTTAGGGTACTTGCAGTCGAAAGCTCTGAAACAACAAGTGCAACAGAAAGAAAGCTGCAAAAGCCTCCTGTTTACATAGGGGAGCTAGGTGCACTCTTATAGACGAAGCTGTGTCTTCATCTCTACTTACTTTGTTGGAACTAACTGAAATTGAAAGAGTTCTAACATTAGGAAAGCCAAGAGCCTTGTTCTTTCAGCATCTGTTTCCATTTTCTCTTTGCCAATGCAAAAACACAATCCTAGATAAGTTTTTTTTACGTAATCGTAGCTTTTCATCTCACGCCTGAGAGATGGTGCAGACAACTCTGGATCGAGAGCCGAGCATAATTAAATTATGGGTCTGTGAACGGGCCTATACAAATATTTGGGAGCCTTGTGTCTATTGTCATCTATGTTTTCGGAACTGCTTCAGCTTAATCTGCTTGCCCGATAACAGCAAGCCAGCCAGCTAGCCAGCCAGCCAGCCAGCCAGCCAGTCAGCCAGCCAACCAGCCAGCCAGCCAGCCAGCCAGCCAGCCAGCCAACCAGCCTTCTGTTCCTAAGCTAAGCTTTCAAGCATTCGGTTTGGAAAACCAATCAGCCAGCCATTTCATATGCAAGACCCTCATCCTAGCCTCTCGAGCCAGCTATATTAGCCTGGCAATATCCTGGGACTTTCTGAAGCTGTGCCTAAATTTGGGTTCTAGGCTGGGCCAGGTACAGCTGTAAGATTAGGGAAGAGAAAATACCAGTGAGAAAGTTCAGGTACATTTTATAGGGACCCCGTCAATAGTGTCAAGAGAACATTCTTTTTCCTGCCTCTGCCCTTAATCCTAACCCAGACATACCTACGGAATGTCTTACGAAATCACGGTTTTCTTAGCTCAGATATCATTCTGTTTGTCCTTCATGAATGTTCACAGAACTTTTGAGATGGTAAGTTATGTTGCCACAGATGTCGTGATAAGATATCCAGATCTAATCTAGTCTATCTGACTATGGTCTAGTCTAGTCTATCTAGACTAGTAGATGCAGCCAATGAATGACTTCATCATGCAACTAGCCAGTTAGCCATTCAGGAGGCCAGCATACATACCTTAGGTCCAAATTTCCCACACTGTTAATAGTGTTAATCAACTCCCTGATAAACCTAACTAGCCACCACTGATTACCCCCCTCCTTCCACAGTGCAAATTCTTAAGCCTATAATATCATGTTCGAAACTCCCAAACTACCGCACACTTGAACCCACTTATATTTGGTGCGCACGTTTTATACCGCGTTCGAATACTGCGCACCTGAAACGGGAAAAACCCGGCGAATTTACTTATACTCTTGCGCTCTTCGGGGAAACCCAAACCCGAACGGCTGCATCAAGCACATATACACACCACTACCAAACTCCGAGTCGGAAGGTATCACTCACAACCCGAAGAAGGGGAGGAGAGGGAGAGAGCGAATCCACGCTTCTCTTCGCTCCAGTATCTGTTTGTCCTTTCTGAATGCTCGCAACACTTTTGAGGAGATAAGTTAAGTTGCAACACATGTCGTGATAATACATTTAGGTCTAGACTAGATCTAGCTAGATTAGATCATGAGGAAAGTTAGCAGCGAAAAAAAGTGTAAAGGATAACTGGATAAGGGTAGGGTTAAGAAAGGGTTAGACTAGGTCAAGGAAGAAAAATGACCCTTGGGACAGTCTCAAGACAATATCAGTTTAATTCTTCCAATACTTTTTCTCTTCCCCAACCCTGGACCTAATCCTAATCCCATTCCCATCTTGGGACAGTGGCAGGATTAAGAAGGAATTCCCAGTGAGACTCATACCCCTAACCGGAACTCATGCTGACTGATGGAACTCACACCTGCCCCCTATCCCTAACCCTACCCCTAAACCCTAACTCTACCCCTTAAAACCTAACGCTACCCTTAACCCTGTCCCTAATGCCTGTTGTAAAACTCTCTTATCTACACTGAACACAACACGATATAAATACACTAAATAAAACTCCTATCTTGCACTCCTATACACAAATCATTCTTGGGCACTCTGCAGCAGCCCAAACGCTGTATGAAAGCCTTTACGTCGCAGAACAACAGTCCACGAAGCAAAGTATATTCAGTAGTCAACAATCTCTCGTCTGCCGGTTCCCGCCTGTAGCTTTATAGGGGTCTCCCATGCTAACGGTCAGTCAGCCCCGTAGAGGGTAATGATGGTGACGTCACTGGAATAGGGGTACAGCGTCATCCGGGACATGTGTATGACGTCACCCGGGATATCCATACGGCGCCGCCACACTCCTCCCCTCCTTATTGATTAAGAGGGGATCCCTCCAAGACAGTAACCGAAGCAGTCGAGGGTCCAGGCTGGAAACCGGCTGTGGTCCCCACCAGGCTCTCCACAAAGGACGATTAGCAGGGATCCAGACAACCCCAGAGAGACGGGGGACAGACCAATCACAATTAATCACTCATCCAACCCAGTTGGCAGATGCAGATAGCTAATATGCCCCCTGGATAGTACAAGAAAGTGAAAGACCTAACAAGAGAGCTCCATCTCCCCGTAGAACAGCAGGACACCTTCATCTGGAAAAGTGAGTTACACTTACTTTCACATAACTAGATAGAAAGCAGTAGATCTGGGTGGCGCAAAGAATCCTCCCAGAGCCTAGTACGAGATGGGTGTCCTCACTGGAAAGAAGCCTGATAAAGAACCCCTCCAACCCCTCACACTCATCTCAGTGTGAGACCAGCGACAATGTCGGAATTCATTTGAACTCCGAAACAGTCCAATGGCAGCCTCCCCAGTATTTTATCTTAACTGACATCCTCCCCCCACCAAATATTTATGGGAAAGATCCCAAGGCGAAAACCTATGATGTAATCCCTCCGGTATCCTAAACGTGAGGTCCTGATCTAAGTCTAGTTATATATGAATACACCATATTAATAGCAACCCCCTAAAAAACCGTGAACACGCACAAACTCCACGCCTCAAAACATCGAAAGAGTACACCATTTGGGTCTCGAGCCAAAATCGATATGACACAGTTCACCGGAATACCGGAAAAATTGATACATATTATGCACAAGGAAATATCATTAATGGGCATGACAAATACAGACAAACAGCACCAATGAATGCAAGACCACAATGCCTGCTACAGGAGGGAATGTGACTCTAGATTTCTGGCAACAGACGCAACAATATAGCGTCAACAACAAAAATACTGGTCACTTTAATAACAACAAGGAACTGGAAAGAATTGTACTCGTAAAATTCACCGAGTTCAACAATCAGAACGGCTATATACAAAAAGTGTACGAATGCGTAAAATTATCGGATGGCATTCGTAATAACGCGTGACTAGAAAAATCCTGAAAAACTCTCAGGACGGAATGTGCTTGAAAAAGTAAGTGCTCAACTCCCGCGACACAAATCGTACGTGGAAGATGGTAACACGCAAAATCAAGAACTTTGAACTATTGCATAACAATACCGAGTAATCACAAAATCAATGATATGCGACTGAAGTCAAGTCAGGTAAGGCAGCGTTGAAATGTTGATATCCCCCCCTCGACCATATGAACCTGTTTCCGTTAAGAGATTGTGGTGTAAAAAGATATAGGTTGTTATGGAGCTTTTAAAATTCCTCCTAATAAAATCTGAAAATATACTGTTGAGTAAAATTGATTAGAGGTAGCTTTAACGAGTTACGTATGCGTAAATATTTCACGGAGGTGCCTAGCAGCCTCCAATTTAAATAAAATCGGTCATTCCTCTTACCTAGGATATAAAACAGGACCAATGATGATGCTTACTAAAGAAACCTCGGGGGCTCTGAAACAGTTAAAAATCTCCCGAGATACCCTACCGATTGAGTGCGTGAGCTTGTGTTTTATGGCGTTTCAGCCCGATGATGGCTATATTACGCAATTATGATCACTGTTAACATATTTTTATAGTATTTTACTGACACCTCCCCCCCCCCCCCNGTAGCTAGAGCCGCTGTAAAGCCGCTCCCCGTTCCGTCTGGTTTGCAGAAGCAGATCCTTGACAGAAATCTGCAGGACGTCTGCAAGATAGACGGCGACTTCGGCCAAACACTTCGGGGTGTTGACAGCGTTGCCGGCCCGCCCCACCCGAAGAAACGGTGAATCCGTTTCCAACAAAACCCGGTTTCGTCTGAAACCCCACAAGTTTCGGAGGGCGAGTACCTGTTCGGGAGCCAATGACCTTCCCGAATACCCAAAATAAGTATTCGGAAATTTCAGAGTCCATTGCGCCATTCGTTCCCAGTCTAATGAGTTCGTATGAACATGTATAGGCTGGGAACTACCACAACATTGCTGAGCAATCTCCAGTGCTAACCGATGAGGCTCAGCCGCCAGTACATCGGTGGAGGTACCCCGTAGGTGGAACACTATGGGTTTCTCCACACTGGCCAACGAAAGGACTTGGCGCAGAACTTGGACTTGGGTGTCGCGGCTAGGTTGTTGGACTGAAAAGTCCAACCCAACCTCACCCAATGCCCGGACAGTCGGGTGTCGCACTAACTCCCTGAATCGCTCGAATACGGCTGGTGAAACAAAGTCGGCTTGCTTAGGGTGAATACCCACTGCCACCGACCAGTTATTCCGTAAAGCGACTTGGTTGAGGGTAGGCCAAGATTTAATGTGGCAGAAGACGGCGCCGCCAGTGATTCTGCACTCCGGCACTGCTGGAGTTGGAACTGGGTCTAGTCGAACGACTTGATCGAGATCCAACGTTCCGATGGCCTGCCCTAGATTCTGGATTGTTTTATCGGAGTGGAAATGAGAGTCGAACCTCTCATAACCACTCGCGGGCGAGGTAACTGGCAATCTCGTAGGAGATGAACCAGTAGGAACCTCGCGGCGCTTCTCATAACCCCCCTCCAGGGGTACCAGAGGAGAAGAACGAGATGTCGCCCCTACTCCGCCTGTTGTCGTCGTCCGCTTACTGGAAGCTACATCAACGTACTGGACTAATGTCGGGAATGACGGTGAAGGCCCAATACGCGTCTTCTTGGACGACGACGCTACAGGCTGTGCAGATTTGCGAGGACACTGAGCATACAGATGTCCTGGCTTATGGCACCGGAAACAGGCATTTTGCTGTATGTCCTGTCTCCGTTGATGTGCCTCCCTGCCGCCCGCAGAAGCAGATCGAGGCGCTGGCGACGTTGCCGCCTTTGCCGCGGACCTGTGGGGAGAAGTACCCTTCGACGTGTCTCTACGACGACGCTTAAGATCCTTCTCCTTCTTCGTAGGACGGTGCCGAGATGCTTCCTCGGAATGGCGCTGGGAAGCTTTATGTTCCACTTTTTGGAACCCCTCCCCGCTTCCTCCAAACCTTTCCAGGAAGTCTTGGGCTTTCGGAGCTGTAAGTCTCCGAGCGAGGATGGCGACAACCCTCCAATGGATGAGGGCCGCTGTGTGTGACAGCGGGAATAACGTAAGTCCCTCATCTGGCCTGGGTAAACGGTGTGCTTTAGCGAAACAATTCGCCCATACGCGGAATATTTCGCTAATGGTCACCGTCTCCAGTTCCCTGGTCCAACCTCGGGCGTTGATTAACTCCCTCAGTTGCTTCAGGGTAGTGACTTGGGAGTCTAAAGTTTCTCCCAACCACTTTAACGCTAACCGCATGTTATTGATGCGGAAAGCGGTTGGCTCTTTCTCTTTCTCGTCGTTGAACGTATGAGAAATGTGCTCCTTACAACAATGCCGTTTGGCTTTGGAAAAGGAGAGATGACACACGGGGCATGCCATAGATCTCTCGCCCCGAGGCGCAGCAGATTCGCTTGACGCTGCTGCGGCCGTAGGCGGGGTAACATCCCGTTTGGGTGTTGGCGGAGCCTCCCGTTCGGGTGCAGGGGGGAGTGACCCCCGATAGGCGAGAATGCCTCTTCCTCGGCCCCGTGGTGCCGGGCACACAGGATTTGTTGGGGGACGCACTAGTCCCCCTCGTCCCCGCCCTGGTCTCGGTTCATACGGCTGTTGAACCACTACATGAATTGCAGGAGAAACATGGCACCTGCAATGTCATGTAGCTTCGGTGGAATACCGGACGCAGCAGGACGTGGATGTTCGTCAGTCGAGGCGTGACCTGGGTGGTGGCCCCCTGCTGTCACGGACTGACGGGGTGCCGTCCTAGGCGGGACGGAACTAACTGGACGATCACTACGGAGGGGGGGAGGTGAATCGACCTCCATGGCTGCGGCTGCCGCCTGACCCCCCGAATCTGGTGGTGAGGCGGATTGATTTTCCGCCATCTCCACTGGTCCGGAGTGCTGGTCGTTGACCTGTGGAAGACAAGGAGAAATCACGTGCAGTTGTGACAGATATATGTGTCCATGGACTTACTACTTTTCTTAGTTATCCCCACGCATGACCCAAAATACCACTCCAGACAGTTATCACACTGAATCATGAATTCGCCATTTTCAGGACGCCTACAGTCACAGTAAAGAGGTCGCCGGTCATCCTCTTGCAAATCCCGTCTCAAGTTTTCTTGTAAACGGGTTATCCAAGTGGGTAAGGTTCCATCAGTACATAACTTCAACCGGTCATGGTTCATAACCAATTCCTGGTTGTGCCAACGGACCTTAAAGACATAGGGAGTAATTATTTTTACTATAACAGCCGGTCCCTTCCAAGGAGGAGATAGCTTTTTACAGACATTTTAAAGTAGAGCTGTATCCAGCATATAAACAGGGTCTCCAACCCTGAAGATCTGGATATGGATTTTCAAGTCATAGTTTCTTTTAGCTGTTTTTAAATTAGTACTAAGGACCTCCCTAGCCGTCCGGAATGCGTCCTGGAATGACCTCTCCAAATTAAGGAGATATTCATTCGTGTCAGTTATCCTAATATTCTCAACCGGGTACATGAGATGGACTGGGTGCGTAACTTCACGTCCGAGCATTAACCGGTTCGGTGTGTACCCAGTTTGCCGGTTTACAGAAGCCCGAATTGCGGCTGCCAGTTGTGGCACCCATATGTCCCAATCATTTTTCTGCTTATTTACAAAGCATCGGATTGCATTACCCAGGGTACGATTGAAACTTTCAACTTGGCCATTCGCTGAAGGCCGATACGAGGTGGTTCTCGATTTGTGTATTTGCAGAAGATCACAAAGTTTGTGAAACAGGTCACTTTCGAAATTTCGCCCTTGATCAGTAAAGATTTGGAAAGGCATCCCAAATCTGGCAAAGAAATCATTTACAGCTACCCGAGCCGTAGTTTCTGCCAACTGGTCCGGAACAGGTGAACATTCCACCCATTTAGTAAACTGATCCACCATAACAAGTAAAAATTGATTATTACGGGGCGTTGTGGGTAATGGTCCCACAAAATCTAAGTGTACCCGTTCCATCGGTGATCCTGCATGGTATTCAGTTAAAGGACATCTCGGGCGGACATTCGCCTTTTTACTGATATTGCAAAGGTTACACTGGCGAATGAAATGTACCACATCTCGATTAACACCGAACCAATAATAGCTTTCTAAAGTCTTTGCTTTAGTTCGGCTCACCCCCTGGTGTCCTGATAATGGGATGTTGTGACATTGTTCAATAACATCCTCTTTTAAAGACTCAGGGATCACCAATTTCGAGGTTTTTGCGGCCATGTCCTGATAATAGATAATCCCATTATCCAACCGGAAGTTGTTCCGGTTTATCCAGTAATATTTAACCTCTGGTGAAGACAAAAATAACTTCCCTTCTGTAGGCACTATATTTCTGTCTAGCCATTCCCGCAATATCTTTAGTTCAGGCGCTTTACCTTGTTCCCTCTGAATATCCGCCTTTAAAGTGTCCTTTATGGATATTACTTGTACAATCCCAGCCTCCCCGCCAGGATCCCATGGTTCCCACGTTTTTCCCGACCCCCCTACATCCCACAATGGATGCAGCGGAATTCCCTTAATATCTCCCTGGTCCCCGTTCGTCCTACTTGTCTTCCCTGATCCTATTACCTTAAAG
>JAWQUT010000011.1:2378541-2393603 GCA_033807755.1 Ellobium chinense | reverse complement strand
GCTCACCCCCTGGTGTCCTGATAATGGGATGTTGTGACATTGTTCAATAACATCCTCTTTTAAAGACTCAGGGATCACCAATTTCGGGGTTTTTGCGGCCATGTCCTGATAATAGACAATCCCATTATCCAACCGGAAGTTGTTCCGGTTTATCCAGTAATATTTAACCTCTGGTGAAGACAAAAATAATTTCCCTTCTGTAAGTACTATATTTCTGTCTAGCCATTCCCGCAATATCTTTAGTTCAGGCGCTTTACCTTGTTCCCTCTGAATATCCGCCTTTAAAGTGTCCTTTATGGATATTACTTGTACAATCCCAGCCTCCCCGCCAGGATCCCATGGTTCCCACGTTTTTCCCAACCCCCCTACATCCCACAATGGATGCAGCGGAATTCCCTTAATATCTCCCCGGTCCCCGTTCGTCCTACTTGTCTTCCCTGATCCTATTACCTTAAAGGCACCCTCCTCCTCCCCCCATTGATTATTGAAGAGATGTGACAGGTCACTTAGAGGATCACTGGCATGAAGAGAAATACTTCTTACTGCTTCAGAACGGGATAAGGGCACCACGTCGTCCACCTCCTCTCGGAATGAGACCCAGTCGCGATTTGCACGTACACAATACTTACAACCGCCCCACGGCAATGTCGATGGATCAAAACATATCTGGAAACCCTTACAAGCGTCGACCACTGGAATCCTGGACATCGCGTCAGCATTGCCGTGCCTAGATCCTCGACGATGTATAATGACCATGTTGTATTGACTGAGCTCCTCCAACCACCTTGCTAGTTGGCCCTGTGGCTCCTTAAAATTCATTAACCACGTAAGGCTGCAGTGATCGGTTCTAATAGTAAACTGTCTACCCAGAAGGTAATGACGGAACTGTCGTGTGAACTTAACAACAGCTAGCTAGCAGTTCCTTTCGCGTCGTACAGTAACGTTTCTGCTCTTTAGACAGTGCTGCACTGGAATAAGCGATTACCCTTTCCACCCCATCCTGGAGTTGGCTAAGAACGGCGCCTATAGAGAAGTCAGACGCATCACAGTCAAGGATAAAAAGATCCCCGCTGTTTGGCATAGCCAGAACCGGCGGAGATATTAAAGCCAATTTAAGTCTGTCGAACACCACCTGATGGTCATTTTCCCATAGGAAATTTTTCTGGGTAGTTAGGGAATATAAAGGTGCTACGAGCTCTGCCAAATCCCTAATAAACGACCTGTGATAATTAACCAGTCCCAAAAATGCCTGTACGTCCCGCACCGATCCTGGGATGGGCCAAGAGAGCACTTTAGAAACAGCATCCTCTGGAACAGAGATGCCATCCTGAGAAACTATTCGTCCCATCCCAGGAATTCAACTGATTTTTGGAACAACTGGCATTTACGGGGTTTTAATTTCAACCCATATGTTCGAAACCGATCAAACACGCCTCTAATATTCTGCAAATGGGATTTAAAATCCTTACCTAATACCAGAATATCATCAAGGAAAGCCAAAACTTTGTCCCATGTTAAGCCTCTTAACACCAAGTTTACCACCCTTGAAAAGGTTGCCGGGGCGTTCGTTAACCCGAATGGCATTTTAGTAAACTGGTATAAACCATATTTTGTTAGAAAAGCCGTTTTAGCTTTATCTTCATCCCGGATTCTAATTTGCCAGTAGGCCGAATTAGCATCCAATTTTGAGAACCAAATATTCCTGATAGTGTATCTAAACATTCATCAATAAGTGGTAATGGATAGACGTCTTTGGTTGTTACTTGATTTAACCGACGATAATCAACACACCATCTTACAGTACCATCGCGTTTGCGTACTAATACTGGTGGCGATGCCCACTCACTATTAGAAGGTTCAATAACACCTGCTTCTAACATTTTATTGAGATGAGTTTCTTCCTCACCTGCAAAAACGATCGGGGTACGTCTCATACGCTGTTTAATTGGTTGAGCGTCACCCGTATTGATTTCATGGTTCAACTCCGTGAAATGGCCTAGATCGAAGTCAGACCTAGCAAAAACATCCTGATAATCAGAGAGAACCTCTTTAAGTATAATTACCTCATCCTCCGTTAAATTAGAGCTTGAAGACTTCAATAAATCCTGTAGATAATCAGGAAATTGAACATCCGAATATGTTGTCAACCGAATGCTTTGTGCATTCTGGATCTGTGAAACATTGTGTATTTCTACCGCAGATGCCATCAAAAATCCCTTTGGAAGAACGACTGTATGTCCCGACATGTTGATTACACATACCATCGGCGATTCACCACCCTTGCACACACTCCTTCCGAAAAGAAGATCTGGGTGCCCTACGGGTTCCACCATATAATCAGCTTCAAAAGATATCTTATCACCCTTTATTAATGCTGCTGAATTATCAGGAAATGCGGTACGTTTTGAAACATGTACTTGTCTGATCTTCACTGAATCGGGATTCCTAGTGTACATCTGCACCACCGATTTTCCCAACGTCAATGAGGCCCTAGATAGATCTATTGCAGCATTATATGATTTCAGAAATCAATACCCAATAGAGCGTTATCCTGAATATTCGCCACATGGACCTCGGGTAAGTCGAACGGTGAATCCCCTATCTGCAATGATATGGGACCCACTACACTACTTGGCAGAACAATATCCTTACCTGCCGTTTGAAGTGTTACTTGACGATGGATAGGGAATTTACGGGACAGAGATGCGTAAACATTGGTGGATAATATGGTAACATCTGCGGCCGTGTCCACTACTGCCTCTATTTCCTTACCTTCGAGAATTGCCTTAATTCTGTAAACAGATGAGCTAGACAATTCTCTAACAATTACGCAGTCGTCCGTGTTGCCTATGGAAGAACATCCAATAGCACTATTGAAGGATTTAGATCCTAAGACCGGATGGCCTTTAATGTCCTGGACCGGAGCTCGGCCCCCACTTCCGGCCCTTAGTCGTTTGGGTCGTTTTCAAAAGCAACATTCTTTCCCCTTCTGGTTGGGCAATTGTTTCTAAAATGACCCTCCTTCCCACAAGCAAAACATTTAAGAGGAGAAGGTGATCTCGATTTAGTCGAAGACTCACTGTTACGAAGTGGTGAAGACGACTGCCTACCATTGCCTGGACTAGAAAACCTGGAGGAAGGTCGACCCCTTCCCTGCCGGAGTTCTGTTAGGATCTCTTTAACCTACCCTTCTAACTTATCCAATTTCATGGAATTTTGACTAACTTTGTCAGTCACTTTGTCAAGACGGACATTGACTGTTTTCATAGTCATTTCGAGGTCAGTTATACGGGCACCACAAGGCCTAGTGGATCCTCCTGCTGTTACTGCCATAACATTGGGATCCTGTTCTACCATCCCCCCATCACTACCCTCCTCCCGGTAAGAGGAGTGATTTCTGGGAAGCATAGGGACCCCTTCATCCCAATCGGCATGTCCTCCATTCAAACTAGGTGAAGCTAGACGATGCACTGAGGGTATGTTTCTAGGCTTACCATAGACAGACTCTTTCCTGTAAGAAAAGATACGCATTTTTTGAAGAGCGTCGTCTAATGTAGCCGGCGAAGTTAAAGATACCTGGTACCCAATATCCTTATCTAAACACCCTTGGCAAAACTTGGCGACTACCTGTTTTTGAAACCAATCCTCGGGTAAACCCTCCCAGGCCGTAACCGCTAGTTTATACACAGCGCTAGCCATTCGGTAGAAGATTGATTAGGTGTTTGTTGCAAGGCCGCTAATTGGCTCTGCGCAATTTCCTGAAGTGGTGTTTTATCATACCTCTTCTGGAGTTTGTCGATTAGTTCACCATACTGAATATCAGGGTATCGAGAAACCAATGAATGTGCATAATAAGCTGGGTCATCCGTCAGACACAACAGGAGACTGCCGATTAAGGTTTGTGGACTACCAACCCCCCCAACAGATCCTGCGTACATCTCGAAATTCCTCCTAAAAACAAAAAATTCGCCACTGCCGTCGAATTTTAAACGACCAGGAATTTGAGGAATTCTGATGGAATCACCCAAGTAACCACCCCACGGAATAGGATGGCGAAAAGGTATACCTCCCATTGGAATGTTGGACCTATCCCCTCTTGGGGCGTTATGTCTAGGACCGATTGTTTGATCAACATCCGCCAGTTGTGGAAACCTTGATGGATACTGACCAAACCCTTGGGGTGTTTCATAACCTCTCCTGGGGCCGTAGGATAGGTTGTTAACATACCTGCTATCGGCGCTATGTCGCAAAGAAGTATTTTCATCCCTATGTTGGCCCTCCCTGGAGTAACCTGGGAAATATTGGCCTTCATCAAAAGGTTGACCCTCGGATACATCCCTATGATTTGAGTAGTTACGTGTGTCCCTTCTCTCAAAATCATTAGTAAAATATCCACGAGCAGGTGAATCCCTTCCCTTCCTATGGGCCTTGCCTTTGATGTCTGGATCTAGATCCCTGGGTGGTTCTGCTGGAGAACGTAAAGAACTAGCCTGAACCATACAATGACCCCCCTCAGCTCCCAAAGAATCTGTAAGAAATGGGGGTTGAGGTTGACCCGAAGAATTTGTAATAACTTCTTCACTGCTGGTGTTTGCGGTGAAGACCTCATGCTTAGGTGGAAAATTACCTTGTCCATTTGGACCTACAGGTGACTGCGATCGTTTGACGCAAGTATTTTCCTTAATATTAACAGGGTCCGTAAAACCATTACCGGGTCTTAACGAAGGAAATCCGGGGAATTCCACCAAATCCCAAAATTCTGCAGTGGGTCTAATGGTCAGTACCGTTGTGAGATCCTCCGGGGTGAAAGTTCCCTTTTGTTGTCGGATAGACATTATTTTATGTGCAGTTTGTGGACCTACACTTGGCAGAGTCGTTAACTCCACTTTACTTGCCGTAATTATGTTTAATTTCTTCATGTTGTTTAAATTAGTGCAGGGAGTGAATCTACCTCCTACATCTACGTAAAGAAAAAATGTCCAGTTATTGCCCTTGGGCTGTAAACTAGATCTACCCCAAGGTCGATTGACCTTAGTGGACTGTAAAAAACGGCATCCCAACCCCAAAGGGGTGAGATGCTCTTTATCCACTTTGGGACTAACCCCAAAGTGAAAAAGAATTGGCTTACAAAGCCATTACGCGGCAGGGAATCCTTGCAAAAGAACTGTTGTACTAACGGTTCTTTGAAATCAATATGGCGGTCACCGTGACCGGCGCCCGCCGCGCGATTCGAACTTTCGACAACGCCACTTGTTGTAAAACTCTCTTATCTACACTGAACACAACACGATATAAATACACTAAATAAAAATCCTACCTTGCACTCCTATACACAAATCATTCTTGGGCACTCTGCAGCAGCCCAAACGCTGTATGAAAGCCTTTACGTCGCAGAACAACAGTCCACGAAGCAAAGTATATTCAGTAGTCAACAATCTCTCGTCTGCCGGTTCCCGCCTGTAGCTTTATAGGGGTCTCCCATGCTAACGGTCAGTCAGCCCCGTAGAGGGTAATGATGGTGACGTCACTGGAATAGGGGTACAGCGTCATCCGGGACATGTGTATGACGTCACCCGGGATATCCATACGGCGCCGCCACATGCCCATTGAGACAAGAGCATCATTTCCTCACCCTAGCTTTCGTAGAGACAGAAACTCCAGGTGTGAGTCTCATTCGGAATTTCTCCCCAGGATTTTGCCGTAAAAGTATCGCCATTTATTTGGTGAGTTTACTTAAAGTTAATAAAAATCCATAAAATAGCCAAGGATAATTACTCCAAATGAATGTGGTTTATTAGATACAGTTTTATTATAAGTAAACGCTATGTATTAAGAGTTGTTCGAAATCGAGAATATTGATTTCTTTGGCTCTAAAGATAATCCATATCCACCCGTCTGTAAAATGGGTACCTGGCTATAGGCAGTGGAAGATATTGTCAGAATGCTAGTAATCAGCGCCTATGAATGGCAGCGGCACTGTATGCTCCCCAGGGAGTCGAGAAAGTCCTAGAGTGATCAGGCCTGCTGTGGTAATAATAGTGTGAAGTCTGGATACGAGACTTATAAACCGCACTATTATTATTATTATTATATAGCATCCATATATTATTGTTTCATATTTTTATTTGTATCGCAAACTGCGATAGATTAACTTTATTTTCCATGGAGTTCCGATCATCATCAACAAGGCATGTTAGCAAACATGAGTGGCAGTTATTCTTACACACGCAGGTAAAAGCAGCTTTGACTTTGGGACTTCCTCAGGGTACCTGAGAAAAGTTCTTACACCAAGAATATTCAATAACGATGCTATTATATTATTCTCCTCATCCTTCAGAGACGTGAAAGGAAGACTAACGAGGGTCTGGGATCTGTGTCAACGAAGTCTAATATTTTCTAACTCATCAATATCGCACTATCTGATTTAGAAAGCACACAAAAACTACAAGGAGAGAGATCAAGAATTCGTAGACAGCCGAATAATGCACGCGCTCTCTGACTATGGAAAGGGAACGTTGTAAGAGATCAAATACTGCCAAAAGATGTCGGGAGAAGAAGAAAGCGAATGAGGGGCAAAACATACTCTGTTGTGATGTATACGATGAAGCAGGTGTCGATAAGAAACAGCCAGAGTCCAAACATCTAGACCTATCGTCTTCTTCAGCAGCAGCAGATATTTCCAGCAATCAGCGATGGGCGTTTAATCCTAACGTCATGGCAGAAGTAAGAAACTGACCTCGTTTTTTTTTGTTTTCCTCTCTTTTCTACCATTGTTCTTACTCCTTCACACAAATGTGAGAAGTCTTCTCTTAACTGCGACCGAGATTGCTTACGCTGCTTGCAAAGCATATGCTCATTCCAACGTTTAATAAACCACATGATCCCGCAATCTGTCAGTTAAATTACGTCATGTCTAGACAGTTAGGTCAGCATTCAAATTGCCACCCACACTCAAGGTGTTATCATAAATTGCGCACCAACAGGCAATAGCTTGTAACTTCTCGCCACAGTAAAGTATATATATAGCCACTGAGAACGATTTTCATACATTCAAGTGTGGTGAATTAAGGAGCTAAATGCGCACACTGTTTATACTGACAGAGTCACCAGGCGCCTTAGTATCTATGGGCAGCATAGCTGATCGCGACTGTCAAAACTAAATCATAAAAAAATATAAATCTAAATCAATAAATATTATTTTCTCTATAATTATATTACAAATGAGAAAATCAGTGTTGCTGTTTGATGGGCTGATCCTATTTCCCAGGCGGAGCCTCGCAGTGAGTTCTTCGGTCTAGTCTAAATTAAGGCTGTCCATCAAATAAAAACACTGAAATTCGCTACGTCTGTACATGTGTACAGTCTGAACGGTTGCGTTTGTTTTCGGCCGAATTTTTATGGAATACTATAAAAATTTGTAAACATAGAAGACTAGCAACCTTTCTAATTTGCCAACCACGTTTTTGATGCATGATAATTATTTCGCATTTGGTTATGTTTGAGGTAGGAGTAAGTATATTACTTCTATCACGTTTGTACTGCAGAATGAACACTTCTCGTTTTAAGACCTTAGTTTAAATTTGCGTGAAAGTTATTTGGTCTTTATACTGAATGATGGGGTCATTGAACTCATGTCACATTATACCAGTTCTGAATTGCACGATTTTATCTAAATAGCAAGTTACGTTACTGATTATATTTAGCAGTATGGATACACGAAGGATTAAAATATTGTTGCCGAAAACAAACCTAATGTTGTACCTTGTAGCCTAAAACAAACCTCATCCTGAATCCTTTTTCTTTTTTTTTGTTTCTTCCTCTTCGATCTGCCCTTATCATATCGGAAGAAAATAACTGCCTTTCCTTTGCCCTTTGATGCTCTTTCTCTTTCTTGTAGCTTTGTCCTCTTCCATTTGAAGAGCGTCTTTTCAAAACTCGGTAAATGCACTTTCGTTGAAAAGTGAGTTAGTGGTGTATTCAAAGATACATTTAATTCATTAAAAACTTAATCGAGCTCAAAATCTGCACTCCTTCATATTTTACGCCATTTCACAATGAATAAAAATATATGTGTGAAGAGCAATCACTTTAATGTTATGTCCCTTTATTTAAAAAAAAAAAATTCAGAGATCACATATTGAGTTTTGCAAAAAATTAAAAAAAAAACTCTCTTCATCTGCGTGTTACTGGCATACAAACTGGTTAAAATAGTATTATAAACTTTCAGTTGTCAGTATACGTCCAATAATACTTTAAAACGAAGAAACCATCCATCAGCAATGATAAAGGAGCTTGGATAAAGGTATTCTACTTTGTTTGGCCTGTCAAAATTTCTGCAGCTTTCATGATGATGTGGAAGCACACTCTATAATCTCTTGTTCAGCTTCCAGGTTCAAATTCCTGTTTTTTTTTTCCTTACCTTGTCCTTACTTGGAAATAAAGAAGAACGCATACACAGAGATGAAACTCATATGGCTTGTTTAAAACAATTTCAGGGTTATTTGTGCCAGTAGTTTGAAAGATTTGCGTGTACGCTGTTTTTGCGTGTGCGTGTGGATCAGAGTATGTGTTTGTATCGCAGTAGATGAATTCATGTCTTTCATTTGCCATCTAATGCAGATTTTGAACTGATTTCCAACTTTCAACCTTGTCCGCCAGGTTCTCAGCGCTATAGCCTACATAAAGGACCCCAATGTGAGATCCCAGTTTGAGTGTCTTGTTGAGGATTTCAAGTCCATGATATATCAAGATGACAACAAGGATCCTCACTTCCTAGAGTATATTAAGGTATAGATTATTTTATCATGCTTTGCATTCCATTTGACACCTTTTCCTCTCCATTTTTATTGTTATTTTCGTTATCTCTTTGAGAAAAGAGACCCTATCTAATAAAATGCTTTAAAGCGGATAAGATGAGGAAGGGTAGAATAGAAAGCGATCATAATTAATTAATAACCGAACGTCCTCTTATTTTTATTCTATTTTCCAAATAGTAGATATTCATTACCAGGACAGTTCAGCTTTCAGCTGGAAAAACTGAAAAAAAAACCAGCCTTGCCATTCTACATCACCGGCTAATATTTCTCTAGAACTACTAGAAGTGGTACAAAGGCATAATACATTCCTACATAATATGGTCTTTCTATGTCGCATTTCAATATACTTTATTATATCTATCAAAGTTCACTTACATTAAATTAATCTTAGGCTTTTCTGTGTGAAGTGACGAAATCTGTTATAGCACCTTTTCAGTCTATCATGAACACAAGACCGCTATGCTACATATCATGCCAGGACCATTCGTAAAGTGCTGCCTGTTAATCTTGACACATAATGAACAGGCAATGCCAGTCTCTCATAATTACGTCACATGACACACATAAGTAGTTGTTGTCTAAATCAGTACAGACGTGATGACCTCTTTATTTTTTTTTCCACTCTCACAGAAATGGCTGCACAAGCCAACTACAAAGCCAGAGCCGACCTTAGGTAAGACAACGCTCCAAAAGATCAACGTGAATGCTTACAAGAAGCTGATGGAGGCTAAAGGTAGGTGTGGCAAGCATAATAGTCACCATCATGCATCTACTGGATAGTCGGGTGTCAGACATCTCGTCTCTTGAATGAAGTAGAAATGGTGAAGTTCCCTTACGTCGGAACTCCCTAGTGGTTCCAAATACAAACTCGATTTGCTGTCGTAGATGATCTGTTGTAAGACGGAAACGAGGAGGTAGTCTTGATTTTGTAATCCGAAAAATATTAAAGGTAGTGAGATAATCAGAGAAAGTTCTCAACAGTAAGACTACTCTGGCTGCTTCACAATATGGCAGAAATCAATTGGTCCTTATTCATTAACCATGGAGAGTGACATGAGCATTGTAACTGTTCCTAGGATACTACAAAGGATTCCTCGTTGATCTTTAGCCAAGGACAATAAACGAGATTTTACCTCGCGGTGAACTAGAATATAATTATTGCCCTTGCGATTGTGTCCACGCAGTACTGTTGCTAACGCCAAAACGAGCATAGTTGTTAAGCTTTTTAAACCATGACAATCGATTATGCCCTCTGCAGCACTTAGACACACGCAGTGGGATTTGATACTAGTGGTGTTGCGCTTAGACTCGCATTTATAGATAATGTGGTACTATGAAGTTTTACAAAGGCAACACAACCAGAAAAAAAAATACTTAAGTCCTCACCGCCGTTTTGTAAGGCTCCTCTGTCTTTTCATAATCGATCTATCTTTAAAACTGCTATGATTTACCCTGATTCCTCTGAAAGATTTACAGCCGTTATGTGTTTAACGCCACATCCCCTCTTCTGCCAGTCCCTAGCCGCCATAATTCCTCCTTCAGCTTCACTTTTTTATATTCCTCTATTTTATTATCCGCTTGATTCCCAGTTCTTCAGAGACAGGTCGCTGAGATCAACGAGTACTTCTCCAGCATTGCCCATCTGATGCCCGAAGAGGAGTCTGTACAACCGAAGGGCCAGACAGCGGACAGCACAGTCCAGCCCGCCGGAGAGCACCGCCTCTATGCCGAACAGGCCGCTGACTGTCGCAAAGCTGCCGGTGACGCCTCTCAGCTTCAGCTCGGGAATCAAAGCCTAGACCTTCAAGAATGTCATCGGTACCCAGGGGATGCAGGAGAGATGAACCCTCCGTTGGAGCAAGTGCAGATCTTGTTAGGCACTGCTGAAGATAGAAGACGGCGAGTGGAGGCTTTGAAAGAGGTATTGGTTCATTTGAAATCTATGTTTGTAATGCTTCGATACTTGGGCTTGTAACAATACTGGCGACTATAGACGCACCTTGCCTCTCGTACAGTGTTCTTAAAATTTTCCCAGGGGACTCTTCCATCTTTCTTGCCACTTTAGAACACACAAAGAAGGAGAGGGCCATATTTCCGCGAATTTTGACGTCTAATTGCTGCAAAAAAACTCCCTCACTCACTTGATATCTAAATATACATTTAGCTCAAAGCGAAAACGTGTGTTTGAATTTTTTCAGTTTCTGAAAGCTGTACGCATGCCTTCAGGATGTGCTCCAAGGTTAAGAACAACAACAAAAACAGCCGTGATGCATATAAAGAAATATAAGTACAGGTATACGATTATGATCACGATTGTGCAGATATTTAAAAATACGAGGTCATGAGCAGAAACCCATGAAAAATAAGTAATGTGGATTTATCAGGTTTCATATGTTCAGAGGAACAATATGCTGACATACCCTCTTCCCCCCTACCCCCCTCCCCAGGGGGGAAATGTCATGCTCCATTAACAAAATAAATCAATCCATTTACGAAACAAATTAACGCCAACAATTCTCGATCAAGACTCTTTTTTTTTTTTACCCAATTTCTCATTTACTCACTGATGCCTTCAATTAAAAAATGCAACCCTTGGAAAAGCGCTGCTAATGTGAACAACAACAACAACAACAACAAAAAATCCTGTTAAAAAATAGTAATATGTTATAGCTGACAGCAGCCAAAATTACAGATTTCTTTCCTGTTATCACCACTTTGAGTCGGAAAAAAGGATGTCTGAATAAAAAGACTTCGATGGGCTTCTGTGGATATGCTATTTCCTGTCAATTCATTTCCTGTCTTCAAATGTAATTTCTCAAAATGCAAAAGCGTTTCAGATGTATTTATGATCATTATAATTGCTTAAACTTCAGGCCAGTTAGCTTTTTCTTCTTCTTTGATTTTATTTTACTATATTATTATTGCTTTGTCTTGCTACAATTTCAGTGCAATGAAATCTTGTCAGCACAAATAGACGAACTGACCATGACACTGGAAGCCTCGGAAAGTCATCTGGAGAGTCTGAAGACAAACAAGTCCCCACTGGCCATAGAGACACTACGCAGAGAGCTGTGTACATTTCAGGAATCGATCTTTGAGAGAATCATCAGCTGCATTGAAATTCTATACAGTCAGCTCTCGCCTCTGCAAAACACGGTTGCTGAACAGTCTCATAAGGCCGCAGTTACATTAGCAAATTATGAGAAACTGAAACAAGAGGAGGTGAAGGTGAATAGCCGGTTCGTTGGCAGCGACATCGGGAGCACCGTGGCCCATCCAGCTGTTGATGATAGCCGGGACATGACCAGGTCAGAGAGCTGCAAGGAAGATATTTACACGGTCATGAAAGCAGTGATGGAGGGGATAAATGTGTTTCAGGGTACATGCACGAACCTTTGGGAGCGCTCGCTAAAATTAGTCTCCGACGAGACAGAGCTTTTGCTGAATTTGAGCAAAATCACAACTTCTTCGCACTCCATCACTTCAGAAGAGCTAGAAAAGCTGAAGGTTTTACCCGAAGATAAATCCAAGTATGATGAAGTCTTGGCATCCTTGTTGCAAACGCTGGAAAGCATTGCAAGGGAGTTTAGTCGTTTGATGATTGTTACAAGGCTAAGGGATCTCCAGCTTATATCACTTGACCACAGAATTGGCCTCGTGTACTTGGCACTTGAGCAGAAAATCGCCACGTTAACAAACACCAAAAAACCCGACAAACAGAAAAAGAGCGAACCTCTCAAAATAATGGAAACAGTTCCTCATAAGAAATCGTTCACTCCTGCTGATGGTATGGGTTCTCAAGTCCTCCCCACAATCAGTGCCCAAGTACTCAACAATGACAAGAATAAGCCAATTACTCTACTGACTGCAACACTACTCCCGGGCTTGCAAACGGAAAGCGTCAGAAAAGGAACACATGGAATGGATTCACCTTCCCCTAAGAAAAAAAATGATGACCCAGATGATCTAGCGGAGGTTCAGAAAAAAGTCTTGACTGGACTGTCCAGCCGTGATCGAGCCCTGCATATGGTGTCTGCGGCTGATCTGAAGTTTTCCTTAGACAGTTCACCAGAGTGCCAACGAGGCAGCCTGACAGGGAACAACTCTAGTCTAAGCAGCCTGGATCAGATGATGTCACCCTGGCCTTCAAGCTCTAAACGGCTGCACAGAACTAAGTCAGCTGAGTTTTCCAGGGTTGCTAACAAGCCACACATGAACTCTATTATGAAAACTGCTGTGGGCTCACGTAAACGAATGCCTGCACCGAAAAGGCAGTATTTCCCACGAATTGCGCCGACACTGATGAACCAGATCAAATGTCTTCCCCGAAATAACCTCACCTCTCCAAATTCGCAGATGTCCAGAACCCCTTACCCAACCACACTGTTAAAAAAGATCCAAAGAAAAACCCCAGGTACCCGCAAGAAACCAAAGACAAGTCGGAAAGCGACAAGCCAAAAGAGTTCTGATTTGAAGAAAGCAGTCAGTCCCAAACCTCAGTATATAAAGAAAGTGGCGGATTTCAGAGACGAATACGGATGTTCTGTTGACTCCATGGGAATTCCAGCAGACACAACTCGCAAGACCATCCACTACAATAGGCTTCTACCCACGCCCACTCCTCCCTCCATTATTCACGAAGAGGAACCTCTGACGAGCAATGCACAGGCTCTTGAACCTCGTGTCTTTGCAAGATCCGACCCATGGGCCAGCCAACAAAGCAACCATTAGGCCTCCGCCAAAGATGTACAGAGAAACGCAAAGTGTGATCTTGCGGTTTCTAAGTTAAGGAAAAAAAAAACAAACAACCTGTAGGCAACTTTTAAGTGTGATATTACGTGTAGGAAAAAATTCGAATGTTCAAATAGTGCTTCATATGAAAAACAAATTCAGGATAATCTTTGTGATTGTGATTGTTTTTTTTTTTTCGTTTCAATACATTTATTAGGATGGTTTCAGTATCCTTTCTCTGTTTGTCGACTTGACAGTGAGTGTTCCTCCGCCCATTTGTGCAACAGTCCGTTATTTTGTTAATCTCTCTGTCAACCAGTCCCCTTGCCTGCCTGCCTGCCTGCCTGCCTGCCTGCCTGCCTGCCTGCCTGCCTGCCTGCCTGCCTACCTGCCTGCCTGCCTGCCTACCTGTCTTCCTAGTCATCACGTTTTCAGATCATACCCCAGGTTATCCTAGGACAGTTGCCAGCTAAGTGTATTGCCCTGCCAGATTCACTTTCAATAACCTTAAATTTCGCCTCGCTTTGGTCAAATTAAGAGCTGCATAATTTATATCTTCCCTTCAAAGGGTAGATATAAACTTATAATATTGGAGGGAAAAAAAGGGAGGAGGGGAATGATGAGGGAACTGCAAAAGAGCTGCAACCAATCTTCATCAATATGAAAAATTTTGGACATTGGACTACAGCATTGGAGATGCAACAACAATGTCCTCTACTGCCATCCTTTTAAGTTACTGTAACACGGGAAAACTGTCGTGGGTTATTCACAGGCCGACAGCCTTTCCGGTGTGCACAGTCATGCTCAGTTAAGATCGAAAGGATAATACCTCTTCATATAGGTAAAGAAATAGCTGAGTCAACACGGAGCCAGCATGAGATAACGGTAATGAGGGATTGCTTTGAACGTGGAACTCCGGCAAATTTTGTAGTCATTATCCCAGAACCCTCCCGCCTAGTGCTAGCTTTAGGGCTAAGGGCAGGGTAAAGGGTAGAGTTAATGGAGAAAAAACAACAACCATGGTTTAGACAGTTCTTAGACAGTATCGGTGTCTCTGAGCTCTTTCATGTGTGTTTCTCTTTTCTAGTCTTGCACCTAACCATAAATTAAGCATTAGGTGGGAGAATTTCGGTGTAGTAGGACATATTAGCCCCTTTCTAAATTTTAAACCTGATATAATTTGGCCTAAAATATTCTTCAAAGTATACTTGTCTATATTAGTTTTATATCCCCGGGTATAGAATTCTAAGGACAGAATTTACCCCCTAGGCCAGGTTTTACCCCTTTTCTTCTGACCCCAGCATCAAGAATTTTCTCATATTAAATATACACATACAAGCTAATATTTCATATTAATTTGGTGCTTGTGAAATTGTGATGATCTTGGAGCATTGTGTGGTGGTGGTGGTGGTGGTGGTAATTGTGATGGTGAGTGATGAGGCACTATGGTGGTTGTGGTGGTCTCAATGTTGATGGTGAACAGTGCAGTGGCATTATATTATTATTATATATGGA
>JAWQUT010000011.1:2365913-2378534 GCA_033807755.1 Ellobium chinense | reverse complement strand
CCCTCCCCGCCCCTTCATAAGGGGACCTCAGCCCCCTTTTAGCGACGGTCCAAATAGAATCTTATGATGGACTCCCCTCATAATATTTAGACTCCATTCGCAACTCAAGAAGTTTTGGACGGATTTAGATGTAATTTTGTGGGAAATTTCCTTGCACAAAATAGAGAGATCAGGTTATGTTACCGTGATGATCCTCCACATACCAACGCAGCTGTTAACTATTAATTTATTTCTTTTAATTTCAGTTTGGTGTAATTTAATTCAGTTATTATTAATTTTGTTGTTAATTTTGTTGTCGTTGTTGTAGCAGCAACAGTAGTAATAGCTGTAAGACTATTGGAAGTAGCAGCAGCTGTAACAATAGCAGCAGTAGCTGCAGTAGCAGCAGCAGTGATCTTGATCGTAATAACAAGTAAATGCGGGGAATAGGAGCAGTAATTGTAATGCAGTTGGTAGTCGCAGTGGTAGTGGTGATGGCAGTGGCAATGGTGGTGGTTGTGTTAGTAAAGGTGGTGATTGGATGAAGTATCTTTTAGGATGGTCAGCAAAAAGGAATTAAAAAGTAATTAAAATTGTTGCAGCTATTAATAATGAAGCTTATACTTTCAGTTATGGAAAATGGTTCTCAAGACTCCATCCACCTTATGTCACCTGCCACCATCACTCCTATCAATAGCACCACCAGCTTCCAACACCTTATCGCCATCATCAGTATGCGAAGGCAAGGGTGAAGGATCTATAAATAATAAAAGAGTCACTGATTACAATTATTTTGAAATTTCATAGCAGACTTATTACTGGACCATAGGTATTTTGTTCATTGTCAAAGTCAGACCTATTCTCACTTTGTTCCTCATTCAGAACCTGACTCCTTTCATAATCAGATACAGCTGCGTTATGTTCAGGCATAGGGGAAATATAGAGAAGAACCTGGACCTCTGTAAACTGAGACTGACTAAAATTAGAACTGAGAGAAACGGAAAACTTTATTGTGGAGGTGACTGGTGGGAGGAGGGAGGGAGAGGAGGAAGGAGGGTGGATGACGATGAGGGAGATCAAACGGTATATAGACTGTATAATCCCACTTCATTTTGATTATTAGGCAAACGGCTTTCACTAATTGAGGTTAATAATCATAAAGCAACGAAAATAACAACGAAACTTTGCCATCTTAGACGGGTTCTGGGACAAAATTTGTGAGGTTTATATTTTCATAGGTTTTATTAAATCGAAAACACCGCCCGTAATCAACAACCAACACAAGTAAAACCTAATACCCATATTTGCTGTATGATTTTGCTATCTTGGCCATTTTTAGCTAAACGTCAATCCTTTGTTTTTTCCAAAAAAGTAATTATCCTCTTCACCCATTCTACCCTCTCTCTGTGACTATGATTACCCTGTCAAAAAGGCAAGCCTTCTCCCATGATCAAATATAACCATCATGCATCAATTTGTGTTATACAGCACCGTTATCTGAATTTAAAAAAAACCAACTCATTTTGTTTTGCTAACGGAGCTAACTAGTAGACTAGTTTTAATAAAATCCGTGAACCCGGAAATGCTAATAATGAAAACAAACAAAACAGACTTTCGATTTCTCCTACTGGTGACTGTTGCAACCTTCCCTTTGCCTTCCTTCTTTCAGACAGCCGTGAGCATTCCACAAAGGTTCGGATTTCATTACACTAGACTTAGATTTAGCTCTTGCATCACTGAATAACTTTATGAGTGCATTACCAGACCCTAATACGGGCCTCAGCATAGATCTAATGGATACTGACCTGATACTCGTGCCTTTCAACTTTCATACCATACTAATGATGCCCTTGAAACACGTAGGTTACAGATGAGATTAGATCTCTAGAAATGGCAGCATGAGAAGTAGATAGGGATGTTTAAAAATAAAGCAGAAAAAGAAAGATGCCCAGACTTCAGAATTTTCACATGACAATTCATTTTTTACTCCCACATTGCAATTGTACTGTTTGAAAGGTATTACACTGTTACAGGCATTGGGTAGTCGAATATTGTTACTCTTAGTAGTCTTAGTCATGTTATTCGTGGAAGAATATTTTTGATAATGAGCAGATTGGTAGCAAAATGCTGAACTTAACTTAAACAGCATCCAATTCCAATAGGAAAAAATGTTAACCCTCTAGTGCCCAGCCCTATTTACAATGGCACAAAAAGTCCGAGCTCCAGTTTTTGGATCACTTCTGGATCCACTATGCTGGAATAAGCAACAAAATGATAATAATAATAATAATAATAATAATAATAATAATGTGGTTTATAAGTCTCATATCCAGGCTAATGCCCGCTCATGCGACTTCACACTATTATGGTGGGGTGATGATCTTGGTTTGCTTTTTCTTTGTTCCACGAAATGTATCAGATCTGATACGCTGGGCACTAGAGGGTTAAGTTTCGAATTCCTTTCCATATATAACAAAAGTCCTTGGATTTAAAATTTTGTGACTTGATGAAAGTTTCTGTTCAGGCCCTTGAGATATTTTGCATAAAAAATTGACCTTTGTTATCCCTATAGACAGTTTAAGGGAAATTTTAATTCCAGTTTGTCGGTTTTGTTGTTATTACCCTGGTGATGTTGTGATGATGATGATGATGATGATAGCAGTGATAGTGTTGTTGTCATTGTTATAGTTTCTGTTTCATTTGAAATATGATGAGATTGATGTATTTGATGTAAAACTCTCCTACAAATGTCATTGTATTATTCCCTATGTACCTTACAAAGACTTAAGAATTTGAATTTTGGAAACACATTCTTTTTCTTGTTTATCTCAAATTTAGCGATTCCTTCTTGATTTGTTGATGTGTCTTTGAGGGTTATTCTGATGATGCTGTTATATAGAAGTGTTATTTTTTTCTCACAGGCAACTAAGAAATGGATCAGTCATCCAGTATTGACAGTGAACTGCATGAAAGGAAAGAACAATGCCAGAAGAATCCAGGTCATTTGGATTTTATTCCAGCTCATAAATTTACAATGGAACATCTGCCTGAACAATGGCATGACATGCTTGTGCTTGACTTCATCACTGCTTTGATAAACCTTACAGTCAGACTGGCTGTCACATACACCAGCAAATACAGACCACAAGATTACCTTTTAAATGAGAGGAGGGGCCAACATGGTGTGACAACCTATGGAAGCGGATGGGTGTACGGTGCATCCAGAAAGTTCACCAAGAAAGACAATCACACATGTCCCTGTGAGACATGTAAACAATCTCCAGACCAGGCTAAAAAACAGTGGGGTGAGATTTGGGTGAGGACAGCATGTCATATGGTATATGACAGTTCTGAAGCCAGACATACCAAGTGTGATCTGTTTCTTTATAGTGATAAAGACATGTACAATTACTCCAGCTTGGAGGGTGTGAAGGTTTTTACGAGTAACATGGAGAGAGACCACTGTGATATGATTTGTATAACTCATGATGAAGATGTGTATAACAAGATGAGAGCAATCATTGATCACTATGATGATCTGCAATATAAACTTAGGGATGGATATGAGAGATCTGGGCATGTGGACAAGAAGAAGACAGCTGTAGTCATCTCCCACCCACATGGGCTCGGTAAATATGTAACAGTGAAGCAGTGTGCAGGCAGGCAGGAAAGTTTGCGCCAGAAATGGACGTATAGTGGAGAGATATGTCCAGGATCAAGTGGAGCCCCTATCTGTTTTCTGGGAGATTGGGACAAAGTGCAGAGAGCGTCTGGCCTTGATTACAGTATATACAGATGATCAAAGCTGAGCATTTATCACCTGATGATAGTTGAGAATTCATCACATGATTGAAATTAAGAATTTGTCTCCTGCTTGCAGTTGATGAGAATTTGTCCCCTGCTCATGTCTGAGAATTTGTCACTGAGGGTAATTGAGAATTCGTTACCTGATCAGAGTTGAGAATTGATACCAGATCGTAATTGAAAATTCATTACTTGATCATAGTTGAGAAGTTGTTACTGATTGCAGCTATAATTGTCACTTTTGTTTGCAAGTCCCATATGTCTGTTTGGTTACTTTGGTTAAGGACAAGAGCAGAGTTAGGGTTAGGGGCAAAGTTAGAGAAGAGAAAGGATCCTGAGATATTTTTTGATGACTGTTCAAATAAACTTTCTCTTCCCTAATCTTGCTTTTTGAGTAGACTTCTGTTGAAAGGACATCTCTGCTCTACCTTCAGCTAACATCTCCAAGCAGTGTTTGAGGTTGGGGGTGTTGGGGCGGGGGGGAAGGGGAGAGAAGACCAGGGGAAGGGTGGGGAAGAGTCTGAGTGTGAGCTCTTGAGGGACAGACTGAATGGGAGGGGCATGGGGGCACAGATGCTGATCACCCATGGTTTGCTCTGCTGTTTGTTGGTAATTGTCCATATTTTGGGGGTGGAGGAGGGGAAGGAAGAGGATTTGAGAGAGCTGAAATTTTAAAATATTTTGCATCCTAGTGTAAACATTACATTAAGTATTATTACAACTAATGAATCTAAAGATGAAATACTTAGACGATCCATGATACCAAACAAGTTTTTTTTGTCCTCACTTTAGCAAACAAAAAGGAAAGACAAACTTTCTCACCTCAGTGAAGTTGTGAACTTGTGAACTTTGTGGAGTAGACTCCGATTCTGAGAATTGGAAAGCAAGAAATGGACCAGAATCGAGTGAATCAGTAATGTCCACCACAGTCTGTGGCGTCCTCCATTGTGTCAGGTTTCAAAAATACATGAATTTGATTCCCCGGACAGTTGCTGTTGTTATTGTTTTTATCCCATGCTTTCAAGTTATCTGTTCTTCCGCAGCCAATGTCAGACTTCTAAATGTTCTGATGTTCTAAAGATATTCCAGCATGCAGTAGAATGTATTGTGCATCGAAGGGTTTGAGGGCAGTAATTGTTTTCTTACACTGATGAGTCTTAGGCATGAAAGTTTAAGATGATCAGTCATCAGTACATGGAAGTGTCTACATTCTGGCTGTAGTAGTGGGTTGACTGTTTCCATGTGGAAGTTGACATTTAATTTGCATGCTGAGTCCTATTCTTTGAGTAAAATTTCTATACCAAGGATGGATTAGGGAATTTCTTGCAATGTGATAAGAAAATAATACACGGGTGCATTCAGTAAACTACACAGCAAAAGCATAACATCATATGTTAATGAGAATACATTCAGATTAACCTCATTTACAGCACCATTGAAATACCAGTGAGAGTATGAGAGGATAGGTGCAAATTATGTAGGCGGAGAACTGGGAAAACACAAGAGCACACATTCTATATTTGCAAGCCCATTCAATCCATTGCATGGACACTTGATTTCTTGACCTCTCAAACCAGTATGTTAAACTTAGTAATACATGTTCATCTCACCTGTATCTAAATACAGGCGCGCCTCAAGGCTGCGTTTTATCACCTACTTTGTACACCATCTACACAAATGATTATTGTAGTCACCATCCAAACACCACCTTGTTAAAATTTGCCAATGATTCATGTATTCTAGGGCTGCTAGCAACATCTGATTTAAATTATCTTGATGAGGTACAGAGTTTTGTCACTTGGTGTAAAGAGAATTTCTTGATGCGAAATGTGCGGAAGACAAAAGAGTTGATTATTGATTTCAGAGTAAAGAAAGATCCATATGAGGTCATTGAAAATGAAACAGTAGAAATTGTTGAGACATATAAATACTTGGGGTTCACCATCAACAACAAATTAAATTGGCACCCACACGTCAGCGACATGACTAAAAAACTAAATCAAAGACTCTATTTTCTGCGGAAACTGAAATCCTTTAACGTAGATAAAGTCCTACTTAAGCTTTTTTATAATGCTGTGGTTCAAAGTATCCTAACATTTGGTATTTCTTGTTGGGGAGGCAGTATAACAACACGTGACAAAGACATATTAAACAAAATAGCTCGCAAAGCAGAGAAAGTTATAAAATGCGATTTACAATCTGTAGATGAGCTGCTCGATAAAAATTTACACTCAAAAGCACAAACTATCTTAAACGACCCAACCCATATTTTATTTGATGAATTTAAAAGATCTGAAAGAAGTAAAAGAATTTTACAACCACCAGCAAGAACTGAAAGATATCGTAGGTCATTCGTGCCTTTGGCATCAGGAAGGCTCAGGTTTAGCAGTCTGTGAACAGTGTGTGTGAGTGTTGTGTGTGTGAGAGAGAGAGAGAGAGAGAGAGAGAGAGAGAGAGAGAGAGAGAGCGGGTGCGCGCGCGTATGTATGCATGCATGTGTGTGCATCTGTGTGTGTCTATATTAATTTACTTATGTGTGTATCTATATCTGTGTGCTCTTGCCTATGTATAGGGTGATTTTGATGTGCACTTGTCTGAGACAAATTTCCTGTGAAAGGATAAAGTTTATCTTATCTTATCTTATCTTATCTTATCGTATCGGGGTGGCCAAATAAGTTTACTTAATTTCCAAGTTTGAAAACTTTGAAAAGTCAGATCTTCTGTGGTTGAAATATGGCAGCCATCAGCAAATAGATATTATATGTTAATGCTGAAAATTCCAAGTGACTAGCTGCTACAGTTACATTACAGATGAAAAATCAAACACACTTGCCTAACAGTAGCATTTCCAGTATGCGTCTGACACACTGATTGCGGCATGTCATGATTTGATGTTTATTTATAATTTTTTTTTTTTTGCATTGATCTAAGTATAGCATTTAAATCAATAAAACTTGCAATATTAACAGATTATGTCTGACTTTTAATGTTTTTAAAAGCTTATTCCAGTTTTTTTTTTTAAAGTCTTGTTTTTAATTAAGTGGGCATTTTTTATTGTCTATTCCAGTACAAGATGTGTAGCACATCTTGCAGTGTAACACCAACTGATGGATCCAGTTGCAAGACTCCTTGTTATGAGATTTGACAAGTGCGAAGCAAAAAATGGTGGCGATTCAAGTGATAACCAATTCTTCCAAACCGTGTTTGTACGATGTAACTTGGATACTATCCTTGAAAAGTCAGCAGATGGGTTACAAAAAGTTGTGAGAGGGTGACTTGACAACATTAGGATAATTATTTGAAAGGCTAATGCTATCCTGTATCAGTGTGATGCAAAGTTGGGATTAATATTTCACCTTAGTGTCAGACTGAGACTGGTGGAAGTAATAAAATGATTAATTCATAGAGGAGAGAAAAGCACAACAAAAAGTCACAAAGATGAAAATTGAAACTTGGGCGATGTCCAAATATTTTTATGTATAAGCACTTACATGTGTATTAAAATCATAATGATTACAAAAACTAAACTTTATCACAGTATTGAATTGCATTGTGAATGTCAGCCATTTGTTGGAAGTTTTACATCCAATACATAAAGGCGATGTAGTTTCTGATCGGTGAAAATTCAATAGGACATGTGACACCACCTAGCAACTGAAACCATTTGTACACTGACATGTACAATGCCATAACAATGAACAGTATTATACCCAGAGGGTAGGCCTACCTTGAAATAGTGGTGCACTGACTCTGGTCTTTGGCCAAAATATGTTTTGCGAAGGGTTTCTCTGAACTGTGCATTGTCTTATTTATAAGATTGTTCAATATCATCCATTATAATGAAACACACAGACAACTTTCAAACATGGTCCCCAAGAGATGACTAAATTACGAAACCAGCTCCATTTCTGAAGAGGTTGGGTCATTCCAGTCACTTCCCTTTGTATTATTCTCCCATCTCTTTTCTACGTCTCCCTTCCTTCCTCATTTTCTGACACATCTGTCTTACGATCCGTCATGAGCAATATAGCCACAATTGTGCTGATGCACTGTAAATCCCTAACTCTAACATTTCTTTGCTCCTGCTCCATCCCCTGTTCATCTCTCATCTTTACTCTTTATTCTGCGATTCCATGACTCCCCTACCTCTCTTTCCCTGTTGCCCGCACAGTTTTCTGTCCACTTAGTACATGTTCCAGCCCACATTAATGTTATGGTTTCAGATCCCACGCGTGATGCTAATTCAGGGGACGTAATGCGTCTTCCTTATTTTGTACATAGTAATAGTAGTGTTACTTCCCTTGTCTCGGGTTCTTGCTGTCATTATTTTCGTGAAGGAGGGCCTTTAGATATGGAGATGCCAATGTTTTTCTCACTATTGGCTATATTAGGGTTTACACCTCTCATTAACTTATCCAGGAGTCCCAGGCCAAAATACTTTCCAAACATGTTGTTTAGTCGTTTGGTCTTCCTCCAAATTTTGACACAAAAAAATGTCCCTCAACCAGTTAGCTTTTGAGAACTTAGGCAGTGAAAAGGAGCACCTAATATTTTAGGCCTTTTCACTCAGTTAACAGGGTTACTTTACCCACCTAGCAACAACCACAAATTTTATACTTGAGTGGCTAAACCTTACCTATTCTGAGTCTACACATGTATTTGCACCTATCTAAGTCTTTGAAATTAAAATCCTGCGTGTTACGATTTGATATTCCTCCTCCTAATTCCCAATTCCTTGCGAAACATGAGAGTGGAATGCTGATCCGCGACGCCCCCCTTCCTCCCCCCGCCTTCCCACCCACCCAAAAGGATACATTTCTGATGGGGGTCGCCTAAGGTTGGGCTGAACAGTGCCGATCATGACGGAAGGAACTTAGTCTAGTGATCATATTTTGGCTGTTGCTGATTCCCATGCATGTGTCACTGCAATGTCTTAACTTCCATGCCCAATTCTTTCAGAAGCGAGGCCAGTCTTGTATTTAAGAAATCTTATGAGGACCATATCTAGGACATGGGTATATTCGGCTCACAGGACAGCAGTTGGGCACCCTTCTTTTTTACCTGCCACGGAGATCATGTTTTTATTTGGATGAGTAAGGAAACTAAAAAAAAAAAGTGACCAGTGGATCGCATGAAACATTCTGGAAAAGACGAAAGTATGGTTAAGTTTAAGTAAGTGGGGATCAGTTCTTGATATGTGTCAAAGCATCAAGATATATCAAACAAAATCTGCTCACCAAAAACAAACATATGTATCATTAAACAATGAGCATCTTTCACATGTTCTTAGTTAACCTCACATAAAACGTGTAGTACTGAAGAAGAAACAAAAGGTCAGTTTGATTTCAGTAAACTAATATTGAAAGCACTCCCTACAAAAATAAAACTTTATTGAAGTTCTGGATATGTCCTCCCTGGGCTATTGCCATTGCTTAAAAGCGCCATTTAATAAAGCCAGTTAGATGTTCATTTGTTGCAGTCCTCTTGCAGAGCTTGGGCTGAAATTGTTCGTAGTTTTCAGGAAGAATTTGCCCCATCGTCATGGGAACAATAATGAAGGTACCGGTACAGATTGGATAGAACAGAAGCCCTCTTTGAGCGAAGATGTTGGAAGGAGCGGCGGCTTGGAGTGAAAGGTGGGCAATTGGGGCCACTCAACCTGTGACCGTAGTATTTTGTGCAACTGTGTGTGCGTTTGTTGTTGTTTTCATCGTCTTTGTTATTGTTGCTATCACTGTTGTCTTATCTTCTGACACAACTACGGTGTTGGCTATTTAGATCTAGATGTACATGTATAATTTTGCTTTTCTAATTCCTGTGATCGTTTTGTTCTTTCATGTATCTCCGTCTCATTATTGGCAGACATTTGACTGCGAATATTTCGGAGACAATACTAGTACATTTCGTTCACAAAAATAAGCCATCTTTCAGGGTTTGCCCGGTTTTTCTCCACAGCGATCAACCATGATCAATTTGCATCATAAATACAGTAATACTTTCATGCTAAACTGCTCAAGCAACAACTTCATTACTTATTTTCCGTCGTAAATTTGGCAAAACTGGTCCTACAGTTCGTAAACAAGGATCAGCAGGGAATTCCATCGAGCTTCGGAATAATTCCTATTTCCAGAGGTGCGAACGACACATCATCTGGCCACGTGAGTCCGCGTGGATGAGATGTCACCTTTAACAGCGAACGGTCCGGATGTGGACACAATATGGCTTCCTTCTCAGTAATCGTTCGAGTATGAGACTCCATGCTTCTTTGAAAACAAAAGTAATCTTCAATCCTGATTACTCTGAAACTCGAATATCGCCCTGTGGTTCCTAGCAGCGCTGGGAGATCTATTTTCGCCTGGCGCCGGGCGGAGTTCGCCTCATGAATTTCTGATTATCTCCCGTATTCTCCAAGGAAACTTGGTGAGTTTGTCCTTTACTTTTCCATTTGAGCAGTGCTGTAGTTAGGCGTAGAAAGTCCCATGTGGTTTCGCTATTTTTGGTTAATGCTCCTTCATTAGCAGTGACGATATCAATCAGGTATTAGGTGAAATTCTCGGGTCACCCCAGAAAATTGCAACAGTGATATATTTAGGTTTATATATTATATATTTGTTTAAGGACAGTTTTGCAGACTCGCTCGTACACTCCATCCCTTCCTCCTCTAGTCAATCAGTCAGTCAGTCAGTCAGTTGCTCAGCGCTCGCTCGCACGCTCACTCACACGTTCCCTCACTCACTCGCTGTTACCCTTAAGATATCGGATAATCTGCAATTTACCCTTGCATTTACTGTATTTTATTATCTTGCTGGCCTTCTCTTGTCTCATGAATTATTTAAGAAAGAGTGATGGTAAGCTGAGAAAAGAGACTTTCTTTGCTGTCTGCGTCTGGTCAACTGTGGGAACCTCTTAATGTTTCTTTAGCACCTATGCCAGTTTTTTCTTCCTTACACAATAATACTAGATTAAATCTACATGTGAAAATCACATTATGAATATTTCATTTATCTCGCTCCTCCCATCTCACATGTAACGCAATGCTGCCCGCACGATTTGTAAGCATGTCGCTTTGAGTGCAAGAACGCCAGTTCACATTCCAAATAAATCGACGTATATATATATCTGCTCTTATATTATAAGGGTGGAAAGCACTATCTTAAATCTTTTGTCACGCTCAGATAATGGTCCAGCCACACGTTTGGTTTTTTGGTATTTTATAATACTTCTGCCATATATTTCTAAAGAACCAATCATGTACATAGAGCAGAAGTTTAGCAGACAACTCAGAGGCAGAAAATACTGACAGCTTGATAAGTTGAGTTTGGATATCATCCACTTTACCAGAGATCTCAGTCACAAGAAAACCGCCAAGAACGTCACTCTACATGTCATGTTATCAGAAGAGTAAGTGCATAAAGGGCAAATTCGTCGCATCTGGTAGGTCACATCATTTCGCCGGGTCATCTTGATGCCCTCACTTTCTCATAATAGAGGGCTGCACTTGCACGCGGCACTCTATCCGTTCTGCGTGAATTTGGCGTTGTCTTGGCTTCTTGAATTTGTTTACGAAATTTGCCGGGCTTCCAGGATTCGTCCTCGTACCTAATCAATTAAATTAGGCCTTTGGGAAAGTCCCATTATATTGTCTTCAAATCATGCACAAACATAAATTTTAAGCATACCAAGGCTGCCTGAGGCTGGCATTTCCTAACGCTGACGGTTTGACTTCATTCATGAGCAATATTCCAAGACACTCTCGCTTGGAGCTTGATTTAAGGGTTAGGGGCATGATTATAAAAGAGGAAGTAAGTTCTCACGAGAGCGTTCATAGACAATGATAATGTCTAGGGACTGTCCCCAGGTTGCTTTGCCTTCCTTAACCCTGCCTCGAACTCCAAACCAAGTTTTAGCGAGAGTCTCCTGGAAATTTGTCCACGAAATTTCCGGAATTTCAGACCCAACAAGAACACGATTTCAATGAAGTGCCATGTGCAAAAACGCAACGCTGTATTAATCCAGCAAGGTTGGTTCCACTAAAACCGCCATGCCACGACACGACTCTGAAGTCATTACATAGAGAGGGATAAATGACCTCATAGATCACAGGATTTAGCGTGTCGTGACGTGTTGTTCCTGATCCAGTGAGATCGCCCTATAAATTGGAAGACATTTTTTTTGAGAAGATTCAAGAAGAAGTGACTTCAGCTCATTTTAGAAGACTGGTCACACACGACACTCGGTACTATAAAAACAATGGAAGGATAATCGATGGCGTATGCCTAGGCCCAGATCTATGGTCTCATCAATCAGATGGCGTCCCCGGCACCAGGAACGATAAAATATTCCTAATTGAGTTTCCCAGGTGGATGGTAAAGAGGGTAGAAAGAGGAGGAAAACCGATGCTTGCCTCCTCTCGTTCTTTTTACGCCGCATAATGGAATGGCTAAGCACAACTTTCGTTTACAGTATCCCTAGTGTACACGTTGCTGGGCGGAATGCAAATTGAATGATCGGTTCATGGCATACCCGTATTCATGTTTCCCCATGGAGGCAGTAAATTGTCTTTTTAGATCGTCCCCAGAGTCGGCTCCAGGGTCGGTCACAGAGAGAGAGAGAGAGAGAGAGAGGGCTGGAGGCAAAGACAGAGTCGGCTCCTTGTTACGAGAGCTGGTAGTTACGGAGTCGGCTGGAAGCTCAAAGCTGCCTCAAGGGACAGGTTTGGGCCAAAAAACGAGTTCAGGGATTGTAACAGATGACGAACTGGTGGTGTTGGTGTGTGTGTGTGTGTGTGTGTGTGTGTGTGTGTGTGTGTGTGTGTGTGTGTGTGTGTGTGTGTGTGTG
>JAWQUT010000011.1:2344797-2362139 GCA_033807755.1 Ellobium chinense | reverse complement strand
CACACACACACACACACACACACACACACACACACACACACACACACACACACAATGGATCACTCTCAGTTATTATGCATGCACGATCATCCGGGTACGGCAAGCCACAGTCCCAACAATCATTACTTTCACTTTCAGCTTTTTCATAGTTGGAGGAATATGATTGGCTGATATGGTTTGTTACGTTGACTTTTATTGGCTGATGCATATTTTACTTTCAGAAGAAAGCGTTGTTGACGTAATCACACTAGTGTGTCGCTTAGATTCCACTTCACTGGAGCTGGCCATATAAGAAGAATCTTTAGACTATATTAAAGACACTTTAGGAAAACATAAGCATAAGATCCATGGCTACAAAAGACAGAAGGACTAAACAATGTTTGACGCACCCGAAGATTGAAGAAGAAGAAGAAGAAGAAGAAGAAGAAGAAGAAGAAGAAGAAGAAGAAGAAGAAGAAGAAGAAGAAGAAGAACAACAACAACAACAACAACAACAACAACGACAATAAAAAAAATCAGCAACAACGATGACGACAACGACGACAACAACATGACGACGATGACGACAATAACAACAACAGCAACAACATGAGGCGGCACCAAAAAGATGATTCACGACTTATCAAGGCCATGATAACAACTGGCGAGAGATAACGTATTAATCAGGTCTATGATTACGACAGACAACAGCAGCTAATGTGGGGAATTGGCCAAGCCAAAAAGAAAAAAACACCTACAAACAACGGCAGTAACTTTGCTTAACAAATTATCAGTGCCACGGTCTAATGTGTCCCACGAGGGTCGGCTGGAAGAATGCTAGATGCGGATTCTTCTGCCAGACAGACGGATCAACAGTCAGACAGACAAATATACGGGTCGAGGCTGCAAGCACGAAAGCGGATAAATCCGTCCATCCAAATTTGCCAGAGGGTCAGCATCGACGAGATAGAACTACAGAGTCGATATCTATCATAGTTCCCACTTTCTTCATTTTTTTTTAAACCTTTAGGTGATTGGCGAAGCCGCGCAATGGGTACTGTGGCCTAAACTTCGGTTGGGATCAGTCCATCAAATAAAGACTATTGATGGGGATTTCTTTTCTCATTTAGTTACATATATAGAGAGCACTATATATAATAATTATAGATCTAGATTTAATCAGCTTCTCATATTTTTTAGTAATGGAAGTCAGTTGTGCTGCCTAGGCATATTGCGTACTAGGGCGCTCGGTAAATTTCAGTGTAAACAGTATCTGCAATTAGCTCCCTTAATACACTAACTCTTGAATGTATGAGAATCGTTTTTCTTAGTGTCTGTATGCTTTATCGTGGCGAGTGGTTATAAATATATTGGCTGTCGGTGCGTTTTAAAACAAAAAAGCCATGGGTATTTGGATAGTTGGGTAATCTCCCTTGACGACTTGATTGTAGCGCGTTTTGGTGACGTAGGTCAAATTTTCTAAACATGAATGGAGTGACGCAGTTAGCTGACGTGAGATGTGGAATTCCTTGTCACTGTCAGTATCTCATGTCTTGGTTAAACCAGACATCTCGCACTAAAAACAATTTGCTGAGATGGGAATCGAGTTCCGAGTTTTGCACTGGAAAGATCATTGGTGATATATGAGATAAATAACAGCGAGTGTGGTCAAGTATAGATTTTACGAGTACACTATCTTTTACCAGTGTCGCTATCTGCAAATATTAATCTTGTCCATCTGCCGATCTCTGAGACCCCAGACTGTTTGCCTGACTGTCCAGATTTCAAGTTCTCTTATCTCTGAGACGAGTTTTTCCCCCTATTTTTTAGGATCACTAAGTGACAGGACGCCAGACCTAATGAACATCATGGATTTATCTGTAACTGCCGCTATCAGACTATACGTTACTGAATGTTAAGCCTCCGAAACGTGTTCTCCTGTTCGACACTAAATTGACAGTGTTGATTCGAACTCCGATTGCTCAGTTCTAACTAATTTTGCTCACAGTAACTTCTATCCTGTATCTTATTGGCTGAAAAGTCAAGAAGTCACATTCACGGCTGTTATAGGGCTTCCTTCTCATCAGCCATCTATCTCAACCCCAACCCCATCCAACACATCTAATACCCAGGTACATATATCTCAGTCTGGCCACAGTTAGACGGAATGATGTGTTGTCTATTTTCAGCAAGCCTGATGAAACTGAATGGTATATTGACTATGGAATGTCCTATACATGTGTGTGTGTGTATACATATATATATATATATATATGTGCGTGCGTGTGTGTGTGCATATGTGTGTGTGTGTATGTGTGTGTGTATGTGTGTGTGTGTGTGTGTGTGTGTGTGTGTGTGTGTGTGTGTGTGAGAGAGAGAGAGAGAGAGAGAGAGAGAGAGAAAGAGAGAGAGGGTGGGGAGAGTTGCAATATCAGTGAACCATTGAAAAAAAATGTGGAATCATCAATCTCACAGGGAGTCAACTCTAAATGAAGAACGTCTACCGCACCTTTTTTTAAAACGTAGCGCAGAAGGTTTGAAGCAGTGAGATGTTCTCAAAAGTTTTCTCATTAAGTTTATTGTCACGCATGCAGCACAACAATTTCAAACAACGTAAGCAGAAAAGCGGCTTTTTAACAACATTCGAGAGGGATACTAGACAACTAAATTTCATCAAAAACTGATTTTCATGCCGCTAGACATTGGCTGTCAGTTTTCCTCATAGTCTGAATATTCCCCACGGCTTAGCATTGAATTGGTTAAGGCAATCCATACAGTTCTTCAAAGCTGTAAAAGAACAACAATATCAAACAAAAAAAAATGACAGCATCATCATCATCATCATCAGCATCATCATCATCAGCAGCGGCAGCAGCAGCAGCAGCAGCAGCAGCAGCAGCAGCAGCAGCAGCAGCAGCAATAACATCGACCTCAGTAACCACAGTTCCAGGGATGAAATCGATATCGTCCAGCACAGATCAAGGGATGATAAAATGTTTTTGGTAATTGCTAGTTATTTAGAACATGAAAGTAAAATGGGTTGCTATTATTTGGTAGTAGTGAAAATGAAAGAGAATGGTATGTAACGAGTATGTTGGGAATATACCAAACTACAATAATCAACATGTGTATACGTAAATCAATTTTGTACTTTGTCTGTTTTGGCTTCTGCGTTATTTTTCATATTTCTCCTAAAATTTAGAAATAAGCAAACCTTAATACGGCACCAACATAAAAATCTTATCAAAGACCAGTCTAAAATGTCGAATTTTAATGCTTGCAATCTCATCATAAGATCATTTTGCCCCCCTTCCTTTGAAGAACATTATTGAATAAAATGAATAAATTCTATTTTGAGATCAAAAGAGTAAACAGTCATATTTTTTTATACTTTTCACCCTCATCGTTTCTGCCGTACTGCGTACATTATGATCAAAATAATTCGTTGCTCTGGCACTGGGCTCGCCATTCCGGCACTGATTTGTATGACGTTATTCACTGGCTTTATCAGGAGCATCAACAAAACACCATAGCCATGCCGACACCATTTGCAAGCAGTTTTTAGCAACTTCATCAAGCCCTCCTCGAGATGTCTCAAACAGATTCTTGAGTTTGTGTTAAACAGCGTCATCGCACGATAAATCAACCCGGCCTTTAAAGAGAAATAATATGTTCCAAGAAAACGAGAAGATGTAGGATCATGGGTATGGGTAAGTTTTAACTCACGAGGTCTCTGTAGATGAAGACGGTAAATGGCAAATCAAACAAACGAACTTCAGAAAACCTTGAGCAGAATCTGGCACATTTGGCGCATCAGCTCAGCCTCCGCATGTCTGAAAAGTCAGCAGCAATGCTGAAGAATAACGTCTTTTAAATAATAGGACGATTTGAGAAAGTTGCACTGTAGGTATCTCCCCAGTATTACAACTCGCAGAGATTTCCCGCTGCGTTAGGGTAACATGACTTTCCGAAAAACTATTTTGCCCTATGTAGAGGAAAATCGCATTTCGAAAGTTATGGGGAAATATCGTGAAATGTAGGGTTGAATGTGTAAATGCCTGCTTTCTTCTCCTTTTTTTAAGCAGTAAAATTTAAAGACTTTTTTTCACGAAATTTACTTCAGTAATGAGAAATGCAGAAAAAAACAAAACCAAACTCTCCTTGTAGAGAAAAAGCACATGATCAGAGTGGCAGCCATGGCATCCCCCGGTCAAGTTACCGTCGGCTTTCTACAAGACGTCGAGAGCGATGAACAAGAATAATATTAATACCATACGATAACTGAGACCCTTCTTTGTTATCCTGATACATTTGCTACACATAATGATAATGATGATGATGATGATGATGATGATGATGATGATGATGATGATGATGATGGTGATAATGATAATGATGCCACAGGTTTATTTCAGTATGTGTTTTTTAGCCTGAGAAATGATCAGGTATGATCAGAAAATTCATATAAACAGTAGTTACTCGTATATTATTGTCATTGTGATCGGAGTATTCAAAGTATTACAGTGCAGTTTCTTTACAACATCACTGGTCAGGATAAATTAAAAAAAAAAATTTGAATCCCTGTATCAAATGATAACTTAGATCTACCTATTTACACGAAAAGGCTTCATATTCCCCCATGCCCTGGCAATAATGGCATGAGTGGGCTCGTTGACTCATTATTCCTTAACCCCCTATCTCCCTTCTTTTTTTTTTTCAGGTTTTTGTCAAAAAAAAAAAAGACCTCTCCATCTTGACTTCCTGTCACGAAATTCACGTGCCCCCACTTCAAAATTTGAACAAAACTTAGGACGAAGAGAAGTCAGGTGTATTGACCCTCCATCAATTAAGATACCAGTCTGTGCCACCGAGCACTTTAGTGAAGATGGGCGTAGGAAGACTCGAGTTAGTTCAGCAGTCTAGAAGGAAGCTGCGAGAGAGGAGAAAGTGAGTAAGAGAGCGAGAGAGAGAGAGAGAGAAAGAGAGAGAGAGAGAGAGAGAGAGAGAGAGAGAGAGAGAGAGAGAGAGAGAAAAGATGGAGAAAACAGAAGAGGATCAAATGAGTGTAACAGAAAGTCGCGGGTCATGGGTGTAACATTTGTGAGGATATATACGAAGGGAAAAAGGTGCAGAAACCTTTGTCTCGAATGAAATATCTTGAGATGTTTCCACCAGTACAGTTTCTGATGGCAGTGCAGTCGATATGGAGGTAATCGCCGTTTTAGGTACAGTTGTTTGGGCACTGAGCTAGACTAATCAGTCAATGTGCTAGTCTGAACGGCTTATATAATGAAACATTGCTTGGGATGATGATTCATCAGGGTGAATGTGTCATAAATGATAGCAGCAACAAGCCATAATTCTGTGAAAAAGTAACTATAGAGGTTTTAGAATAAACTTGAAGAGCTTTATGAGCACGTCTTTCTGCTGTAACTAGGAATTCGTTACACTGAAATTCAGTACCGACTACTAGGCCCTCACCTCTTGAAGAAGGAGACCCGAACCCAACCCCTCCCCCACACCCCAAACGCCACAAGTCGAAAGTTGAAAACTCTTGGAAGTCTCAAGAGAGGAGGCCATTTTCGAAGCTCTCGCAAATAGGGGAGGAAATTGGAGGAGCCAAGAAGTTTATGAGGAACACATAAATATTGACTGGACTAGTGACAGTATAGCCCGAGACACTGCCAGATCACAGTCAGTATACACAAAATGTGAATTTTTTTATCTCTGTGAATTTCACTTTTTCATTACATAGCTGAGCCAAGTGATGGGAGGGCAGCAGAAGGCGGTAAAACATGTCATCATATGTAGTAGATGAACATGTTTTACGCGCAGAATTATTGTTTATGGGAAGCAAAAGGGAGAGTTGTACAATTTTCTGTAAACAAATCGATCTGAAGTAGATCTACTCGCCTGTTTGTGAAATTGTCAATAGCACACATGCTACATTGTGCAAGTTCTATGCGAAAAATGCATATAATAGCTGTCTTTTCCTCCCTGTAGTTTTGCTTTTAATGACTAGCTAGAGGGTGGTCTGACTACTGAGTTTCCACTGACTTCCTCCTCCACAGTAATTTTATACCTCTGTGTTTATATATTCGCTCCTTTTTCAATACCTCAAAGAGACTTTAAAACCATCATTATCATCATCATTATCATTTTCAAAAATATTAAAAAAAAACTCTCAAGACTGTGGCATGAAAAATTTAATGAAAATTCCAAATTTTCGGAGCAGTGTCCTCCTTCAGGGAACATAGTAAAATAATGAGTAAGGAAAGATCACACGAACACACATCACGGCATAACACATAGGCAGACAAGACCAAATCTAAACAAACAGCAAGTAAAGGGGCAGAAACTAGAACTGAACTCACAACAATCGGGACGATAGAAAATCATCATCATCATCATCATCATCATCATCTTCATCATCATCATCACTTTTCAAATATATAGAAAACTCTCAAAACTGTGGTATGAAAAATTTCATTTCATATCATCATTATTTGCGAAACATTTATCCGCGCTGGGTATAAATAAGTAAAGAAAGAAAACTATAACAATTTAACAAATTTAATACATAAATTTTCGGACTGGTGCCCTTCCTCAGATGCAGAAAATCAGTAAACTAAGAACATCATCATCATCAGCAGCAGCATCAGCAGCAGCAGCATTATTATCATTAAAACTAAATTTGATTCTGCCCAATGACACAAAACTTTTTGAAAAATGAATAATGAATTTATTAACAAAACAGTCAACGTTTCGTGTTAAACACTTTTTCAATACTGACAATGCAAGTTTAAGACATACAAAGAAAGGCAAATAGAAAATAGGAATAGAGCAACTGCATCATTATCATCTTTATCATCAATACCATGTATCACCTTAAACCACAACGCCGTCCCTACAGCAGCGACCCTGACCATCTGAGTCATTTAGACACAGAATAATCTTGAGGCGACTTCATTTCACCTCTCTGAATCAGCCGGCCAGGACAAACAATTCCGTATGTTTCATAACTTTAGGGTGAGGCTTGAAAGCGAGAAATGACTGAATAATGAATATCTTTATTGGTTAACAAGCATTGTGACTGGATTACAGCGCAGCGAAGTGAATTGAACGTGGGCGGCGCTGGCCTATTTTAGCAATGGGGAGCCTCGGTTGGGTGAGTTTAGCCACAATGGTAAGCTGTTTTCAGCTTTTTTCGAAAGTTCTTCTCCTTCCTCTTCAATAAAAAAGAAAACAAGAGAAAGACTTATTATTCTCCCAGTGCGCAGTTTATTGAAGTGCGATGCCCGCCATTTTGGCAGAGAAGAAAGTAATAAAGGAACAAACTGATGATGTCATTCTGCGCACTTTATTGTCAGGGTTGCACTTGTTTGGTCCCTGCGACTTCGCGCAAGGAGCCCTCCTTTACTTTGTGAGGGGTCCTTAGCCCTTAGCATAGAAAGTAGCAGTCTCTAGGCAAGCCAAGATGGCTGCGAGTAATGCGTATGAGCAAGAATTAGTGTACTGACTTGGCGAGTGGTGTTTGCTATACTTATATCTTTGCCTCATTCCTTAGCAACCATATCATTGTTGATTCTTGCTACATTGTTCTTCGATACAAAGCTATTGATAAGACATTCCACTAAAAAATTTGAAACCTTTGATGGTTGTCGCCATGTTGCCGAGCTTTCTCTTCCGATCTCCGCAAAAGACGTCACATTTCTAACAAACCTCTAGAGGATGCGCTCCCGTCTCACCGTGTCNGTAAGCTGTTTTCAGCTTTTTTCGAAAGATCAGTTGGTGTTCAAGTTCTTCTCCTTCCTCTTCAAGAAAAAAGAAAACAAGAGCAAGACTTATTATTCTCCCAGTGCGCAGTTTATTGAAGTGCGATGCCCGCCATTTTGGCAGAGAAGAAAGTAATAAAGGAACAAACTGATGATGTCATTCTGCGCACTTTGTTGTCAGGGTTGCACTTGTTTGGTCCCTGCGACTTCGCGCAAGGAGCCCTCCTTTACTTTGTGAGGGGTCCTTGGCCCTTAGCATAGAAAGTAGCAGTCTCTAGGCAAGCCAAGATGGCTGCGAGTAATGCGTAAGAGCAAGAACTAGTGCACTGACTTGGCGAGTGGTGTTTGCTATATTTATATCTTTGCCTCATTCCTTAGCAACAATATCACTGTTGACTCTTGCCACATTCTTCTTCGATACAAAACTGTTGATAAGACGTTCCACTATAAAATTTGAAACCGTTAATGGTTGTTGCCATGTTGCCAAGCTTTCTCTTCCGATCTCCGCAAAAGACGTCACATTTCTAACAAACCTCTAGAGGGTGCGCTCCCTTCTCACCGTGTCTGCCAAGAAAAAAAAAAACACCTACTCCTGCAAAAGAGTTGCCCGAAAAGAGCCGACGTGACTCCACACCTCTATAGTTGAACTCGGTCCACTACGGACATATTGGTCACGTCTAATAAGGAAAGGAAAGTGAAAGAAAAATGTACGTTTTGAAACTTTACATCCACAAACTGGTTTGGGGTGCGATAGTTTGACGTTCCAGCCAGCGTCCATGACAACGGCGTCAATTTGGCAGCTTGCCGTGAAAGGCGATTTAGATCTGGTCTAACGGGCCGACAGTTTTCCGGACTAGCAAAAAAAAAACCCATGTAATTGCAAAATACCACTGCTGGCTATATTTGGCTGTTCGTAAGTAGGCAGGACTGTGTAAGCCAAAGGCTGTAAATAGACGTGTTTCTTATAAATACTGACGGTAAGTATTGGTGAAGATGAGGCCAAACATGTTTAAAAGAAGCGAGGCAAAACTGTCAACGGAAATTTTAATCGTAAGTCAAGCACAACTTGGGAGATTACAGAATACCGCCCGTTTTTGCCCAAATCACTTTATTTCAAGGTAGCCTTTATAGCTACCTCATTTCCTTAATTCTTTTTTCCAGGTCAACTGCTCTTTCTACAGATGTAACGCGGCGACTTGAACCAAAGATAAAAAAAATAAGAAAAAAAAAGGTGAGATTTTCTTGAGATTCAGAAATCGTTCTTCGGACTTTTAAAATAATTATGTCAATGAAAATGATGTTATTCTTTGTTAAACTGGGCACTGTATACGGACATTATCAAATTTCTTCCTACTCGTTTTCTTTGCTTGCAGTATTTCGTTCAGGTTGATTTTGTTTACGACCGGTCGTCATCTCGGCGTGCTGTGAACAAGGTCCCGGCGGTCTGTAGGTTGACATAAGGATCCGTTCATTCATACGGCTTTCTTTAATGTCCCCACAGGCCCTAGGCGCAGTTCTCACTTTGGAAAAGGAAAGGATGGAGGAGGTTTTTGTTTTTTTTACGTTGTGATCGTCAGTGATTCGTATGAGTTTAGTGAGCAAGCAGTCTTCTCTATATGCTCCCCATAGCATAAACGAAAGACAGACAGTTTATGTAGGCTAAAAAAGAAAGAGGAAAGACCAGATCTCTGTTTTGTTTGAGCTGTTTACGACACTGTTAGAATTCCTTATGCCCTTTCCAAAGGAGGGCAACCAGGTCAATGCCAGGCGTTTGTCTTCGCATTGTCTGAACTGCTCACAATGTCTTCAGAATTCTGTATGGTCGCTGTGTCTTCTTTCCGTAGGTGTGAACCAAGCTCAATGGCGCTTCTTAATTAGTCTGAGCCGGAAATGAATTTCGGCTTTTACGACAGCACAATTTTGTGACGTTATTTACATGGATGAAGGCAAATGGAGATTAGCAATGTTTTTAGCTATTCGTCTCAAAGGGCTTGCTAATCAACAACGTCTGTATGGAATTTAAACCCATCGGCGCCACCGCCCATAAAGAAGCATAACCTCATGCAAAGTATGGTCACAATTTGTGGAATAAGGATTTACGAGGCACAAAGAAAGATTTTTAGCGGAGTTAACCATCTTCTGCCCTGCATGGCGCTATGCATATATTTACATAACAGCTGAGAGGTGTCCATGTCCATGGAACTGGTGACAGTATTTTCAAAATAACGCATGGTCTCTGTGCTCCCTCCCCAAGAGGTAACCTCAAGTCAGTAGCGGGGCCTGGTTTTGATCTGTCCGAAATGGTTACGACAGCGTTCCCTATATTATTCAGGTCAATGAAACTGTTTGCGTCTGTCGCACTGAGCTAGATTTAGTGGATTCGCGATTTCTTCATGGTAATCTAAGTATTTAATATTTTAAAAAAATATAATTTTGAACGGTTCTTTAAATTTTGTAACTTCTAATAGCAATCTCATAGATACATTGACTCGATGCTTGTAAAAATCATTTTAATGTTAGACTAGTATAGAAGTCAGATAAATCTTTGTGTTACTTTAGCTAGCTGGATTACCGATAACGTCTTATTTTGTGCTGATGGCAAGTCTGTTTGTTATATACACGCCAACTTATGTATTTAGATAAATTTGATATTATGTCATTCGATGCGTACCATTACATGTTATTTTGTTTCAACTGATGAAAGCGACTTAATGTGTTGCTTTGTGCCAGTTTCTTAAAACCATATAAGCGAAACTGCTTTTAAAATAGGTCAAGCCGTTATGTAACCGAAGACAAAAATAACACAAAGAGAAGCTTTTACTAATTATTGGGTCCCCGGGAATCGGTCACGTCTGTATCTTGCACTTGATTCCTAATGCTCAGTAATGCTTCTCTATGACGTCCAGAAGACACTGGTGAACCTGAAACCCTCGGGGGACCTGAGGCCAGCGAACTCCTGTCTGATCTCCTTATACTTGGTCATTAATATAAAATTATTAGGGCAAGCCAGAGGGCGGGTGTCGCTGGCTTCGGGAAAAATGGATTTGCCAGCCATAAATAGGGTACCAGCCACTAAAGGGACAGGGCTAGTAAGTTGTTTCACAACCTAATAAGTCAACATCATTTTTTCCCTAAAATTTAAACTGAATATTTCTCCTTTCTCCTGACAGTTTCTGAGAAAATACCTCTGAAATGTCGAGATTTTTTCACCTTGCGCGGGCCGCCATTACTTGTACTGCGTGACGTAAAAAACGAGAAAGGCTAGCGGATGATTGGTTCACATGGTTTGTGCAAGAATCTGCATCAGTCGTCTGCTAGCTTTTGTCACTTTATAAGGTCACGCAGCACGAATAATGGCGATATAATAATTATGCAGGTTGAAAATCCCGACATTCCGGCGGTGTTTTAGTAGAAATTGTCAGGCGGAAGGAAAATGCACGCGATTAACAGTCTACACAGATATAATGTAGATATTTCAGGCTGTAAAGCAAATATCTACACCTGTCCCTTTAAAGAACTTGTAGTGAGAAGAGTGGCAGATTTAACCTTTCAAAGCCACGGCTAGCATTATCCGAGTTCATGGACTCCACTATAAATGAATATTAATTTGTAGTTTAGACGATATGATAATTCTTGGCATCACCAGAGGGTTTTGGGATTGTGGAGTATGGTATAATTATTCTTCACCATATTCTCTACGACGGCAGGGAAACCGACAGTAAAAGTCAATACGAAGAACGCAACAAAAAATCATATATAAAAACTGACCTATTGTTATTGTTTTATGCTGTTATGCATTAGTAAGTATTTTGTAACCATTTTTGGATGCTTATATTTCTTTTTGACAGGAGCCAGATCAAGTTCCCTGAGTTCTGTGTCTTAAGACAGACTGGCCCTAATGTTTGGAGGATGGTAAAGTATTGATTTCTAAAAGGTATGAATAGATATTCAAAATTAATAGTAGGCCACATGGCTCTCAGCTACGCTTTTAGTTGGAAGGCAAAAGCATATTCTAGTCACATCGAAAACTGCGACCTTGCATAAAAACAATAGGAGGAAGAAACATACTTTGCAGAAAATAAATGCAGCGTCCTTTACGTCCAGAGACTTATGAATAAGGGAACCCTGTGTCTTATGAAAGCGTAGCGAATTCATACAGAAACGCTGCACAGTGCATGTTAACGAGGCCATTGCCAGAGAAGCGCTCATGAATAGCTCCCGTAGATTGTGCAAGAAACAGAGAATAGCAAATTCGAAGCACGTAATGGCTGTATTATGCAAGCGGATAAAAGAATGATATAAAGAAGAATAATCTCACCCAGAATGCCTGGACTTTGGAATCCACCAAAGAGAAGATGAAGAAGACACCAAAATGAAGGGAAATGGATCGTCTCACAGTATCCCTCAGGGAGAGAACTGCTGTCAAAACTTTGACACTAGGGTAATATAAAAAGATGCAGAAAACTGAATAAAAAAAGCAACAACAACTGGGCCGAGTCCAGCTAGTAAGTTACCAGTGGGAAATGGCTAACCATTCCAGTATTATATTGAGATGGGTACTGGACTACTGCAGGAACATTAAGGAATATTCGAATACTGATAGCAAATTTCGATAGATTTCAGTGTGAACATATATAAACTCATAAACTCTCTTCCCTATCCACCTCTTCTTCCTCCCCCCCCCCCCCCCCCNGCAGTATTTTTATGTCTCAAACATTTGGCACTGCCGTGGTTTTTCTTGTATGGCACAAGTTATTTAGATATTTAAACGGCTGCAGTTTCTTCAGTCTGACGGATAGGATGCCGAAAGGCAAAGGAATCGTGGCAGCGGAGCGAAGAGAGCTCTTTCCTGGGCTTTGTTCATCATGTTTAAGGGAATCAAATTAAAAGTAGGAGCAGAACATAGTATAATATTTTTGACGCATGTTATTGTCTTCTTTGAAGACGGACAACACCATTCTTAGATATAATGAAAAGAAAGTGATGAAATGAATTCTAATCATACCGTATATGTATGTGGTATTCAAAATGCCTAGGCCAAAACGTCATTGTGAGTGGTATTCGAAGTGTAGAGTCTCTCTTCCATTTTTATTTTACGATTCGCCCATTGCTAGCTTCCCCTTGGGGGCTGTGCTGTCAGCGAATAATTGAGGTCTCAACGGCTTGTATCAAGTTGACGGAATTTTGACCAACTGATAGTTTTTTTTTGGGTGTGTGTATAGTTTGCTATGTTTTTCATGACAGAAATGTCGATATTGTTCACACGGCTTAGCCTAGATAATATGTAGGTCTCGTGGTGAGAAAAGTGAACCATCTTAGCAAAGTGAACAGCTAGAGTAAAATTCAAGGCTAAAACCAGCAAGAAAAAACACCAAACCAACAAAATTGCGTTCTTTACTGAAATCTTTTGCAATATCTTTTTTAGGAGAAGACGCAGAATGTTTTGACAGACAAAAGCACTCCAACTACCCTGCAAGCATAGTATTTCTAATCCCTTTGAAATTACGAATAAACATTTGGCAATATGAGTGAGTGTAATCTATAATGGATCATACACAGTTCCTGAATTAGATACTTTTATTATGCTGGCTTGACAAAACGACTGGCTCAGTTATGCCTGACTCCAGAAATAAGATCGATCTAACTGCATCCAAACTACATCAATACATTGGGGTTTTTTGGGGCATTCTGAGGTGTGAGAACGGCTTTGCCTCATTATTTTGGAGCCTTACATCTTGTGAGTGTGATTGGTCCTTTTGTGCCCTTCTTTGAAGATATGGCTTCCTCCCAAAGCTCCATTTTTTGAGTAAAGACACTGGGCAGCTTTCCTTCTGCGAAGGCATTAACATTAACATAGCTGCAGACGGAGTGTCTCCTGAGTTCTGTTTGGCAATGCTTAACACTCAAAAGTGTCCAGATGTTGAAACAAACATTTAAAAAATCAGAAAGTTTTGTCCAAACCAGCGAGGTTAAGAATTAAGTAATTGCATTTTAGTCCTTAAAACATTTTGATCACAATGAAGATTTTATAAAATATTTACAAATTTTCGGACCATATGTGTCCTGTGACGATCAAGCTCTACAGCTGGTGCCATACATGCTCTTCCATAAATGTTTTAAAATAGCTTAACCTAAATGAGTATTTTTTTTAAAGAAACTGTAAAGGAAAATGTGTATATTTCTAAAGCTCAGCCATTTCACAGCATTTATGATAAACTATCACTATACAAAGAGGGCCGCAAATAGTTACTGAATTTAACAACAACAACAACAACAACAACAACAACAACAACAACAACAACAACAACAGCAGCAGCAGCAGCAGCAGCACCAAGAATAACAACATCAAAACACAACAACAACAACAACAACAACAGCAGCAACAACAACAACAACAACATCAACAACAGCAATGACAACAGCAAAAAGGAGCTGGCTTTCATGCTCAGTAGCTGCTCTTTTGCAGCTTCGCAATCATCAGACAAAAAATGCTTCATGGCCTGGCCTGGCTCGGTCTCTCCTTACATTGTTGCGTAATTAGACTCACATTTGCCTCATGTTATTTTCATTCTGCCTTTGATCATTGAAGTGTCAACTACGTTTTTAAGAATGCAGAAAGAAAGTTGTCACTATATTAAAATTGCAGAGAGCAAATTATGAACTGTTTCCTACAAACAGACCACGTAAGGGAGACGGGCTGAAATAGAAGGACCGTTCTATTACACTGTGATATATAGAGCCGGGCTGAAAAAGAATGACTGTTCTATTACACTGTGACATATAGAGACGGGCTGAGAAAACCATATCACATGTAATGATCTGCTGCTTGCAGATTATTTAACTGGTCATACAAAACAAAAAAGTGTAGTCTTGCATGCAATAAAATATTTTGTACGATACACCCAGAGATAGACTACCGTGATTTTTGAAATTCGTGAACGCAACAGTTTTCATGTGCCTGCTTCACGCGACACCTCGGTATATCTTTCAAAACTACTCGAAACCAATCGTATCCATTGTATGCAGTCACTGGTAAAGCTAAATCAATAGCTTGAGATGATACACAGAGGATGCGCCTGGAAGAAAAAAATAAAACCTGAAGTCTTGTTCATAAACAGGTTATAAAGAACTGTCGTATTATGGTATGCGCCAGCTCCATCCTTTATCGCAAAAAAAAAAAATGTCGTCACGAGAATTTGGAGCAATATTTCGTAAGCTATTAAAATACAAAACTTTAAAACATTAACATGTTAGTGGATTCTAGATCACACAGCATACAGTAGATACTAATATTTTGAACATAGTATTGATATTGCCTGATAGCTGGAAAAGCAATAGCGCCTAGCTTATACAAACAAATGTACGCGGTATAGATCGGCTTTCCGAAAAAAAACCAAAATTATAGGAACCATTAATAAAACATTTTTCGAGTATGACTCAGAAACATGATTTGAGCAATTTTCTTCCATCGGGCCATAAAGATGCGGAACTGTTGCTGATGGCCACACTGTTTTTTTTTGCTTTGTTTTGTATCTTATCAGAAATGTGATAGAAACGGCTTTGCCAAAAGAGGGAATATTCAGCATCTCTTTTGTTCTGTTTTTGGCACATTAACATGACCCCTATTAACATCACCAGCGTTTAGATATATCGCTAGCTACCGCGCCAGGAAAAGGACGAATTTCAGTGGCGGTGGGGTGGCGCATTCTGTCTTGTGGAGTCTTTCTCAAGGTGACTTGAAAACATGCATTGTTTAGAGATGTGGGTATAGATGAGTGTGTGTATGTGTGTGTGTGTATGTGTGTGTGTGTGTGTGTGTGTGTGTGTGTGTGTGTGTGTGTGTGTGTGCGTGTATGTGCGTGTGATGCGTGTGTATAATATAATAAAAATGTGTGTGTACGTAATTGTATTTATGTATATGTGCTTGTGTATGTATGTATGTATGTATGTATGTATGTATGTATGTATGTATGTATGTATGTATGTGTATATGTGAGTGTCTGTGTGTGCCTATGTGTCTGTGTGCCTGTGTGTTTGTATGTGAGTGTATGTGAGTGTGTGTGTGTGTGTGTGTGTGTGTGTGTGTGTGTGTGTGTGTGTGTGNGGGGGGGGGTCTGGCTGTCTGTCTGTCTCTCTGTATGTATGCGTCTGTGTCTGTGTGTAGGTGCGAGCGTGAATGCGTATGATGATGTCCACAGGGTAAATGTCTTATCCTCTGACGATACTTGCACTCATCTCTATGATGGCTGAAGACAATGACGGAATCTGTGATTGATTTTACACCTTCGTTTTGTTGCAAAGGCTTATGTCCAGAGCTCAATAACACGTACTTGAGAATAGTTCATTTTGTAGGAAATAGGACGTATGAGAAAGTTGGATGCGACATATGAATGCTACTTCCGGGACATTATAGTAAGTCTGAGAGCTGTATGTGGCAATTGGTAAGGACGTATAGATATGTTATACATGGTGGAAGAGTTAATGACATGAATTATTTTAACCGTAAGCAGTGATCTTCGAAGTGATTTGAGTGATTTGAATACTTTTTACTCCTCTGTAGCCTTCTAGATGTCATTTCTATCTTGGTGGTACCTCGGATTTACGATAATGGGAATGCATCCGTAGATGGTTACTTAGGTTAATCATGGATGTACGAAATCATATTAACGAAGAAGAAGAAGAAGATGAAGAAGAAGAAGAAGACGAAGTAAAAAAAGAAGATGCCGAAGAAGAAAAAGAAGAAGAAGAGAAATGCAGGCGGAAGAAGAAGAAGCAGAGGAAGAAGAAGAAGTAGAAGAAGAAGAAGAAGAAGAAGAAGAAGAAGAAGAAGAAAAGGAAGAAGAAGAAAAAGAAGAAAATGAAGAAAAAGAAGTAGAAGAAGAAGAAGAAGAAAAAGAAGAAGAAAAAGAAGAAGAAGAAGAAGAAAAAGAAGAAGAAGAAGAAGAAGAAGAAGAAAAGAAGAAGATGAAGAAGAAGCAGAAGAAGAAGAAAACGACGACGACGACGACGACGATGACGACGACGAAGAAGTAGAAGAAAAAGACGAAGAAGAAGAAGAAGAAGAAGAACTACAACAATATCAACAACAATAACACTGCCTGCTCTTCTTTCTTTTTGGCAACGGCTCCCGAGAGAGTAAAATTAACTCAACGACCTAATTCAGCGACAAATTGCACTGCCTACATAAGCGTCTGGTGTAAAAAAAAAATATTCTTCAAGAAAAACATGACACATAGATCTAATTCAGTAACAGCTCCGGTCAACTTTGCTGTACAAGGGAGCCCGGTGATGTCGGTAATTAGGCGAAACATTAGATGTTACGTGAAAATTTACAGCACAGACGCATATTTTTGCAAATGATATCATAGTGGCACTTAGAATATTGCTGGAAACAAAACAGATCCAGTTATTGTTATTCCTTGTTCCAGTATATGTGAGCATTACAGACTTGCTCTGTTAGTTTGCAAATGTGCAGATGATCGCTGTAGCTCAGCTAGAGTGCTTCCAACATCCATAGTACATTTTAGGAGGAAGAGATCCCATAAATTATAAAGGATATTTTCTTAGCCCTCACCCTATTCCCCCCCC